>FASU01003219.1:25565-38706 GCA_001486225.1 Heliconius pardalinus sergestus | reverse complement strand
GAAACTTTATTCGTAACCGGTAAAGCTTGGTCCTTAGTCTTTCAAATGATTACTTATTATATATTTATTGCTTAATGCTCTCATTGGATCAGCTAAAGGAATTAATGGTAACTATACTGCATACAACATACGTGATCTTAGTTATAGAAAGTAATTCTATGTTCAGCTTATATTACATATTAGTATAATTAATTATTCTATTTAACATTATTTTTCAATATAAAACCAATACTGCACATTTTATACCCACGAATCTTGCGTACAGTCAAAAGTGTGACAATTCCATTACAAGTAGTTATTATTTATGTAATTTTATTTATACTGATTTGTAATATTATACATCTTAACATACATATATTGTCTATTTCTTGAACTTTATTTTAGAATATTTGCCGAGAAGCAGATCGGAAACGTGAAGATATGAAATGGTTAGTGCAAACATTAGACATGCTCTCTAACCATTGTTCTGATACTGAAGCCCAAGAAGAACAAATTAAATTGGAAAACCTCATAGCTCGTTATAAGAATCTCATCCCTACTATTGAAATTACTATGATTAAAACTGAAACATATACAAGATGCTATACGTACAGACGAGAGGTACACGAAGTTATATGTATCCTTGAAACTGCAAAGGAAAAAGCTAAGGAAGAACCAGATTTGCAATCACTAAAACACGTTGAACAGCTTGTCTTAGAGCAGCAAGCAGCTGTACACCAATTAGATAGACAACGACCATCAGTAATGTCTATGTTACATAGGGGTAAAGAACTAATTAAAGATGCGAATGCCCCAGCCTTTGTTAGAGAAGATGTACGAAATCTTGAAACGGGTTGGAATACAGCTTACGAATCTAATACAGAGCGGTTACATAAATTACGTGATACACAAAAAGTTTGGTCTAACTATGAATATCAGAAAGAAGAATTGCTTTCTGATATCAATCAGATTGAAAATTATGTTGCTCATCCAGGCTTAGAACTTGGCGTCACTAACATCAGCAGAGAATTGCAAGAAACTAAAGCTATCAATACAGATTTGGAACGTGCAAAAGCTGAAAAATTACCCCAGCTTCAACAAACTTACGCAGAATTACAAACTCTAACTGCCAATAAACCTAAACCAGTCATTGAAAAAGATCTACAGATAATCGAACATAAATTAGAAAGAGCTCAGGACGAAGTGCAATCTAAAGTACATAATCTAGAAAAGTTCAATAATGAATGGGTTAAAATTGAAAGTAAACTAGAACATGTTCGCGAATGGATTAAAAAAGAAAGTCCACTATTAATTTCTCAAATTCGGTCCGAAAACATTACACCGGAAGAACGTGTTGAGAAATCTCAATTTTTGCAAAAAGTGATTGCTGAAAAATTAGAAACTGTTAGGAATGTAGCAGAACAAGGAACTAAGCTAGCGTTGGAACATCGTGGTCAAGATGCTAATAAACTTAAAGGTGAAATAACATTGTTAGAAAAAATGATGGCAGACCTGCAACGTTCAATTGAACATCAAACTAAAGTTGTAGAACATGACCTGGCCAGTTGGCAGAGGTATCAAAGAGGCGTTTCAGAAATAAAACCTTGGGTAGAGGAAGCGGAAATAAAATTAGGGAATGTTCCGAAACCTGCAACGTTACCTGAAGCTCAGCAACTTCAGCAACAATCGAGAGCCCTGGTCACCGATTGTGAAAAGCAACTGATGAATTTGCAGATTTTATCTAGTGTGAGTCATCAATTGTCTGGGAAAACGAGCGCTCCAGATGAAGTTGATGCCATTCATTCAAGATGGGCAATCGTACACGACTTGGCAGATCAATGGAATAACAAACTGGACAAGGTTGTAAGCAATTGGGAGAACTTCGAGAGAGATGCTGAGAAGTTAGAAACTTGGATAGAAAATGGAGAAAAATTGCTCAGTACACGTAGCGTGAATGTTGAAACACCACAAGTAGAAAAATTAGATAGAGAATTAAACAAACTTAAATCATTCGGTAATGAAATTTCCCAGCAACAAGCTAAAATAATAAGCCTATCTCAAATATGTGATAATATTTGTCATAGTGTTCAACCCGAAGGAGCAACAATTTTGAAAAATAAAGTAGCTGATATTAAAGATCGCACTAATGCTCTTGCGGAAACTGTTAGAACTAGAGTAAATGATTTATCCGACAAAATTATTGTTAGGCAGGAATTCTTGACAAAACTTCATAATTTCGACAATTGGATTACTGATTTTCGAAGAAAGACAGAAAGCTATGATCAGATTAGTGCTGATAAAGTAGAACCAACGCTACAATCCATGCACGTTTTACTTCAAGAACATGCAGCAAAAACTCCTGAATTTACTGATATTTATAATGAAGTAAAAAATATAACTTTAGTGTCTCATCCAGAAGAGACTAGGTCGTTAAGTGACGTATATTCTAACATTGCTCAACATTATCAAATTATTGAATCAAATATCCAACAAAATAAAGGTATCTTACAAAAGTGGTCAGATTTATTAAACTGGTATGAAGATAACAAGCAACAACTTAGTCATATTCAGTACCAAATAGAGGGTCCCAAATTAACACCTGAAAGTTATGAAGCACTTCGTCAAGAATTAGTAAATATTATAACGAAAATTCCTGAATGGAAAAGTAATGTTGCGTTACTAGACGGACCGTCAAGAATTAAAGTGACAGATCAAAATTCGGGTAGAATCATACCACCAAATAGTTTAATAAAAGAAATTGAACTAAAAGCGGATTCTTTACTAAATCTAGTTACGTCAAAGAGGGACCTAGTACAAAAAGTTGGTGCGAGATGGGATACATTTAATGTACAAAATAAAGCTTTAAACGAAATATTACATAACGTGCAATCTGTATTAAGTGAAATGGCACAACAGACGGTACCATTAACAGAAAATACTATACAAGAAATGACTGAAAAATTAGATAGCCTTGATAGTGAATTAAAAGACAAACAAGCAGTAAGAAAAGAGCTTCGAGAAGAAGGACTCCACTTGATGAGAGAAGATCAACCTAATATGGGCACAATTCAAAATGCTCTTACTGCAGCTGATAATAATTGGGATCAAGTAGTAAATGCCGTCCGTGACACGAAGAATAAATATATTCTGCTTTCATCCACACTACAAGAACTTAAAAATTTTACTATTGCTTTTGATAGAGAAATGAGTAGAGCTGAACAATTGCAAAAAGAATGTAAAGATGCACCAAATGATTATGTACAAACTGCTCAGTTCTTAGATAAAGCAAAAAAATCTTATGAGCTTTTGAAGAGATCTAAAGGACTTTTAGACCAATTGGATGTTATTAAACAATCAATTCTTAAACAAGCATCTACTTTAGGTGGTTTCGATACAACTCCATTGGAGAATGCTTTCTTGAATTCACAAACACACTGGGAAAAAGAAAACGATGCCATTATTAAAAAAATTCAGGACCTAGAATCTCAATTAATAGTATGGAGACAAATCGACGATACCAAAAACCAAGTAGTAACATGGCTGAGTGAAACAGGACAGAATCTAGCAAATGCTTGTGATAATTTGGAAATAAGGTTTGGCCAGAATCATCTTGTGAAATATAAAGAAGAATTGCCTATTTATTTGGGTTTAAAAAATAGTATTAAAGTTAAATGCGAACAAATTACTAATTTAAATAAAAATATTCCAATGGGCCAGGTATCATCTATAATTGATTATCTAGATAATGAATTTGAAGCATTACAAACGCTCGCTGATAATTTAGAAAGCGCGGTGTCCTCTTTAGAATCAAGAGAAAATAAATTGAAAGACCAGATTAAGCGACTGTCTGATAATATAAGTAAAATTCGAGACGACATTATTAAATGTGATGATATGTCAGGAGATAATGCAAAAATATTAGATCGCCTTCAAAAATGTCAGTCCTGCAAAATTGATTTGCAGAATCTTAATGATGAAATAGATAACGTTGCTCAAAATGTATCTGAAATGAACTCAAACTATCCAGGTTTTTATGAATCATTAGTACCTAAAGAACTGAGCACATTACAAAAACGATTTGAAAGTGTACTTATCCATGCAAATAAAACTGAAACGACCTTACTCACATTCCTTCAAAAATTATTTACCGATAAATTAAGTATGCTTAATAGAAACTTAAAAATATTAGACGATAAAACAAGATGGTGCATGCCAGACGTCAATAGTGATAAATATAATTTAGAAGTCAAAAATGCTGCTCTTGCAGACGTTGAAAATGGAATATCTGATTGCAAACAAAAAGTAATAGACCTTAAAGAAGCATATGAAATTTTACGGATTGTAGCTGAACCATCTAGTGCACAGGAGGCAGCAATACAAACTGAAAAAGCCCAAAAGAATTTGGAGGTTTTAACTTCTAATTATGATGAGATTAAAAAACGATTACAAGAAAATCTTGAAGCGTGGCAGGACTATGAAAGTCTTTTAGAAAATGTTTCTGAATGGCTGAAGGAAAAAGAAAATCAAGTAAGACAAGAATCTGCTACACTTCTTGATATCGATGATATGGAGCAGAAGATATCTGAAATTGAAAGAAGAAGACAAGAAATCAGAGAATATGAAATTGAAATTAATAAATTAGCAAATATAGGAGAAAAAGTTTTATCTCGCAATCCTGATTCAAGAGTCTCACAATATATTAACCATTTAGAAACAAGATATCAGGCAATAAATAAATTTATGGATAACCATATAAATCGGCTAAAAGATCTTCAAAACAACAAAGCTAAATACGATAAATCTATTGTAGAATTTAAAAATTGGCTTCAAGATGCTAATGCGAAAATTGCAGACATTGCGGCACTTAGTAAGCATGCGAAACCATCTACTGCAGATTTAGAACAAGTAAGGAAATTAAATGAAAACAAAGAAGTTGGTCAAAAATTACTTAATAGTGCTATAGAGTCTGGAGAAGCTCTTTTCAGTGGCGTAACTCCAGAAGCTCGTGAACAAATAAGAAATGAACTAAGAGCACTAAGGGATTATTTCGAAAATTCTGTTGATTCTTTAAATAACGTAATAAAAGATATAGAAACGACAATTAATAAAAGATCTTCATTTGATGATACTTTTAACCAAGTTCAAAAATGGATTAGTGATAAAGAAATGGAAATAGGAGAATTTAAATTGTCCTCTACTCTTCCTGAGAAAAAAGCTCACCTTCACACTACCAAAATATTATATCAAGAAGTAGAACTCCATCAATCGATGCTGTCACAATTAACTGAAAAGCTAAAACTTATGCCAGATGACGATGCTGAAGAGAGCCTCAAGAATATTGTAGATCGCTACAAAAATATATCATCAGAACTTGCTAATCGAATTTCTCAATATGAGTCTCACGTAATTGACCATGATAAATATGTACAAATTTTTGAAGAAATCCGTGATCGATTAAATCATGTTATTGCTGACAATTCTATAATTAGCTATACAGTGGTTTCACAAAAAGAAGATGTGGATTCCAGAATCGCTGAAATCGAAAAAATTGTATCAAAAGCGCAAGAAATTGACAGCGATTTAGAAGGATTAAAGTCACAACTACATAAAGTTTTAGAAACTACGAGTCCAAATGGACACCCAGTGCTTATAAGCGAATATGAGCAATTAAAAACAACATGGGATCAATTCACTAAGCAATGTAAGGAACAGGATACAAAACTAAAGGATACAATTAAACAGTGGAACGAAAGTCAAAAAACATTAGACGAGCTGGATGAATGGCTGAAAGTTAAAGAAAATCAGCTTAGAGATCAAAGTTTGAAAAGTAACTTAGAGTCTAAAGTTGCACATTTACAAAAGGTTAAAGAAATTCAAAGTGAACTTGTATCGAAAAATGCTGAGTTTATAGCTTTAACAGATAAACAAAATGTAAGTGGAGAGTCCGATTTAATGATAAAAACATCTAAGCTAGTTACTAGATACCATACTCTGAATAACTTAGTAAATGAAATAATTTCAAAATATGAAGTATTTGTATCTGAGCATCAAGCGTTTGAAAACGATTATGAAAATATGGAGAAATGGCTTACGGGCATACTAGGCGATTTACAAGATTTAAATGAAATTGTAGGAGATTATGAAGTGTTACAAGAAAAACAAAATAAGGCAAAGGAACTGTATGAGAGTAGAAATAAGAAAACACCAGCATTTGAAGAATTTCTTAGCTTAGGTGAAAAACTTTACGCCCATACAAGTCCAGATGGAAGGGAAGTAATTAGGCAGAAAATCCGTAAGATACGAACATTATGGGATAGCTTCGGCGACAGTTTCCAAGATACCGTCAATAAATTAGATCAGTGTCTTCTTCAATTTTCAGATTTTTCTTTAGCTCAAGAACAATTAACTAACTGGCTTAAAGATGTAGAAAAAGCAATGCAGCGTCATACTGAGCTCAAAACTTCTTTAGAAGAAAAGAAAGCTCAATTATTAAACCATAAAATTCTGCATCAAGAAATTATGTCGCATATGCAACTTGTTGAATCTGTTTGTGATAAAGCTCAGCAATTAGTTGACCAAACTCACGATGCATCTTTGAACGTATATTTACAGTCAATTAAGCAATTATTCCAGAATATCGTAACGAAGTCCCAAAATCTCCAAGATAACCTAGAAGATTGTGTTAAAAGGCATGAAGATCTTGTTCGTCTTCTTCAGCAATTTAAAGAATGGCTAGGCTCACAGTCTGAAAAATTACTTGACATAGAAAATGCTATTGGTGAAAAACCTGAAATCGTCAGGAAACTTCAATCTGCTGTGGCTTTAAAGGACATCGAAAAAGTTGGATCAAGAAAGCTAGATGAAATCAGAAATGTATTTGCTAGCGTCGGTAAAAGTACTTCAGAAATTGGTAATGCAAGTATAAAAAGCGAAATAAAAAATTTACATGAACAATTAACTAAAGCCGTTGATAACATTATTGCATCCGAACAGAAATTAAAGCACACTCTTGAGGTTTGGAATAAATTTGATTCTTCAATAGAATCTATTACTGCATGGCTCAAAGATATGGAAACAAAGTGTCGGGATCAAACATTATGTTCAACATTACCAGAGAAAGAAGAGCAACTCCAGAGGTATGTCAGTTTGCGAAATGAGATTTATGCTAAAGAAAAAGAAATTGATGCATTTGTGGACGACTCACATAGTTTAATATTGTTGTGTGGAGTAGAAAGACTAAAACCCTTTATTATACAAATAAGCAGTAGATATCAACAACTTCACTTAATATCTAAAGATATTAATAACCATTGGCTGGAACTAGTCTCTGATCATAAGAAATATATTCAATTAAGAAATGAATTTGATGCATGGTTAAAACCACTAGAAGAACAGTTATCGCAAATGATAATTAAGGAAGATAAATTAAGCATTGAAAGTAAAGGTAATAAGTTGCAAGTTTTCTTATTAGAAAGAGAAAATGGAGAACATAAAATAACTATTCTTTCTACGGCTGGTGATAAAGTCTTACCAGAGACTGCAGCTAACGGTAGAGAAAACATTCGTTCAGAAATAAGAGAGCTCAGGGAAAGGTGGGATAAGCTTAATGATAGCATTCTACAACAGCAAAAGGAGTTCGAGTCACAAGCTTTGCAATGGTCTAGCTATCAAGATATTTTACAGCAAACTTTGTCTTGGTTAGATGAGAAGGAAAAACTTGTTGAAGTTGAAGAAAAAGTTGTTCTTAATTCAGCTCAAGAAATAAAATCAAGATTACTTAAAAATAAAGCTCTTTCACAAGAAATACATTCACACAAAAGAGTTATTGAAACTGTTACTGAAAAGGCTAAAAATGTTGCGGCAAGTATTCATTCAGGAAAAGATGAAAGTGAGAAAATGACATCTATTATACAATCAGTGTGGGATAGATATAATGTTCTCTCTAATAAACTTTCGCAAATAATCGATAAACATGAAAATGCCTTTGACGTCTACCAGCAATTCACTGACCAGCAGAAGTCTCTTCAAGATTATCAAAAACATTTATGGGACCGTTTACATTTACTCTCAGATTTTACGGGTAATAAGGCAGCCTTACAAAGTAAGCTGGCTAAAATTCAAGAACTTTTAGATGCAATTCCAAATGGAAATACTAAGTTAAAAATATTGTCCGATCTTATTGATAGTCAAGGATCAAAGCTTTCTCCGCGCGGTAAAGAAGGTATGTCACGTGAATTAGGACTACTAAGAGCGGACTTAGAAAAATTTACTGCTACAGTACATGATGTTAAACGAGGAATAGAAGAGAAAATTCAACAGTGGATAGAATTTGACGCTGCTAATGATCGACTTCAACACTGGTTGAGTGATACAGAAATGAGCCTAAAGACATACACTCCAAAAGCTACATTAGAAGAAAAGGTCGACCAACTCAATAAATATCAGGTAAGTCGATAATTTTAATAATGAAAAACTATATAATTTTGTATGTTATTAATTTTGACATATGTATTTTAAACAGGATTTATGTAAAGCAATTGATATTCATGAGTATGATCTGAATACTGTTGTTCAATTGGGTGAAGCATTAGACCAAGTAAGATCAAAAGAATATAAATTTAATAATGAGCACAGGGTAGTCTAATATATTAGTAGATTTATTTTCATACTTTTATAAAATTTTAAATTGTATATCTAACTAACGATACTATTATAAGTATCAGTTTCTTTATCCTAACTTTTCTTTATACGTTTACTTACTTATCACAAAATTACTAATAGTAAGAAAAAGGGCTGTGGGATACAATATTTTAAAAATAATTGTGACAAGAAATAATTTTAATTTTACTAATGGTAGATATTGTAGTTTTAACGTACTTATTTAATTTAATTTTGTAATTTATTAATGTAAAATTAATTTATTTTTTTACATTTTACCATATTCCAGGCTATATTAGCTAATTTGAAGAAAACAGAGAATGATGTTGATAAGCTTACCGACGAATTCAGTGATCTAATTGAAAATTGTAACGATTCTAGAATAACAATGAATTTGCAACAAATGACATCACGTTTCCAATCTGTACATTCTACTGCAAATGAATTAGTTAAAAAATGCCAACAAGCTGTAAATGATCATAACGCTTATCAAGAAAAGTATAATCAATGTGTAGATTGGATAAGGGCTGCTCAACATAAATTTGATGAGTGTCAGAGAGAATCTTCTAATACTCCGGAAGGAATAAATAGCAAACGTGAAAGCCTTAACGATTTGCTTACCCAAAGACGTAACGCTACATTATTGGTCAATAATACATTTGAATTAGGGGAGAAGTTATATCCTTCAACATCACCAGAAGGAAAAGAATTGATTGAACAACAACTTCAAGATATTCAACAGGCTGTAGACAATTTATATGATAATATTACAAAAGCTGAACGTGATTTAGATTCAGAATTAAACAAATGGTCATCATTTGATGAAAATCTTAAAACTGTTAATGAGTGGCTGTCACTTGCAGAGAAAAATCTTCCAAAGGAAATTGAACTCAAAGCTACTTTAGATGAAAAACGCAACCAACTCAATGTATATAGAAGTTATTTACAAGATTCTATCGCTCATCAACAAGATATTTCTGATTTGGAGATTCTTGCTCAAAGTTTACCTGATGCTAACAAAAATATTACAAAGGAAATTAATCAGCTAAAACAAAGACACGACAATATTCTAGCACGTGCTAAAGCTTTTGTAGAACAATATGAAGCAATTGTTAATAATCATCAACAATACAGTCAAGCTGTTATGGATTTGCAGGAATGGGTGGAAGCTACTCATAATACTGCTCAATTATGGGGTGATGTCAGTTTGGAAAGAGTAGCTCTTAGCAGTAACTGTGAAAAATTAAAATCACTACAAGTAAATCTTCCTGAAGATAAAAATAGAATTGACAAAATACGGTCACTTGGAGAGAAGGTATTACCTGGTACAATAAGCAACGGACAGACCAATATAAGAAATCAAATTGATACTTCCCACCAAGAGTGGGAAGGCTTGGTATCTTTTATAAACAAAACAATCGAATCATTAGAGAATAAAATTCAACAATGGAGTGAATATGAAAATATTAAAGATCAGTGCTTAGCGTGGATTAGAAATACAGATAATCAAATACATGCTGTAGATTTAAAAGCTTCACTACTCGAAAAACAAGAACAATACAATATCTTCCAAGAATTACAAGGAGAAGTTCGGGCAAAAGAACTTGAAATAGACAATATTACTGAAAAAGCTCAACATCTTTATATTGGTGTGCTTGGACCCCGTGGTTCTCAAATATCAGATTTAACAGTAAAATATCAAAATTTATCGCAAAAAGTTAAAGATTTGACTAACAGATGGCAGCAATATGTAAAGACTCATCAAGAATTTACAAGTAATGTGTCAGAATGCTCACAATGGATTGAAGAACTAAGAGATAAATTAGACTTTTGTTCAGACTTAAGCTCTAGTTCCCAAGATGACTTAGAAACTAAATTGGTCCTTATTCAAAATCTTCTACTGACTAAAGACGAAGGATTCACTAAAGTACAATCTCTTGTGGAACTTGCACAAAATGTGATGGCAAACACGGCGCCCTCTGGGCATGATGCTATTAACAATTCTTTGGTCGCTTTACAAGAACAGTGGTCTGCATTATTATCAAGGATGATCGAAACTAAGAATTTATTAGACGATTCCGTTACGAAATGGGCAGGTTTCCTAGAACAAATACAACTGATACAAAAAAGTAACACCTGGCTTGAGAGTATGTTAAGTGAACTTACCCCATTTGAAACTTCCATGTCAGATAAACGAGTACAACTCGAAAAACTTAAAGAGGTCGAAGAAAAAGCTCGTTGCGATCGCTTGGAGGTAGATACGCTTAAAGCTAAAGCTGCTGAAATGTTAGCGAGTGGACAACAAAATCTAGTGGCCTCAAAGGCTCAAGAAAGTCTTAATAAATTCGATACGTTATATGACAAAATAAAGAAGCTATTAGGTGATCGTGAAGAACAATACAAAGACCATAGATTGTATAAAGAAGCTCACGATGAACTAATTCAGTGGTTAGGAAGGGCCAGAGAAAAAGTACCATCATTAAAATCAAAACCACTTAGTGACAAATTAGCTATTGAGAATTCTGTGGCTCCTCTTGACGCTTTGATAAACAAGCAAGCTCAAGGTGAATTATTACTTGAACACTTACAACATACCGGGGAAGTTGTTCTGGCAAGTACCTCACCAGAGGGTCAATCTGTTATTAAAAATGAAATGAAGGCTCTTAAGGAAAGCTTTGATCAACTATTTAATGAAATTAAACAACAGAAAAGTCAATTAGAGGATACTGTTAACCAATGGCGAGAATATAAAGATGAATATGAAATATTATCAGACTGGCTACAGCAAAAAGAGATTCTTATTAAAAATCATAAATTAGCATTGTTAGGTTCTGCTAAAGAAAAGGGAGCTCAGGTAAACGAAGTTCAAGAAATTGTTGATCAATTACAAAAAGGTAAAGTTGATATCGAAAACTTTAATGCTTCCGCTGCTGAACTTCTTTCATCACACTTAGATACTTATGTCAACAATCAGTTAAGACATTTGAATTCAAGATATCAAGTTTTAGTAAACATGGCAAACGATGTGCTTAAAAAAGTAGAAACCAACTATGAACAGCATAAAAGTTACGATGATAATTACGAAAACACTAAGAAATGGATTAATGACGCTTGGGAAATAACGCGAATCGGAAGCGAAGCTGGTAGTAATAGTAGCAAAGACGCATTGCAAAAACGTTTGGAACAAATCGAGGATTTACTCAAAAGACGTGAAGACGGTCAAAATCTCGTTCATGCTACAGTCAACAGCGGAGAGAAAGTTCTCAGAAATACGAGATCTGATGGTAAAGATAAAATCAATACAGAGCTTAGGGAATTACAGAACGACTGGGACCGATTAGTCAAGAAAATGACTACTGCTAAAGTTCATCTTGAAACAGCGTTATTGCAATGGGCTGATTATAGTTCTAGTTATTCTCAATTGCAACAATGGATATCTGACAGGGAAGCTAAATTACAAGAAGTGTGCGAGCAAAAAGTTGCTAAATCTAAAAAAGGTCAAGACCGTCTTGCAGGTCTTACTACTGGATTAAGTCTCGGTGAAAGAAAAGCCACACTACGTCAAACAAATAATATTGTTCAAGATATTGTTTCGTTTGAACCCATGATTCAGTCTGTAACATCTAAGGCTTCGGAACTTATGCAACAAGCTCCAGCATCCGAAATCACTAGTAAATACGAAAACTTATCAAAACAAGCTAAAGATTTATATGAAAAACAGAAGGAGACTGTAGAGCAACATCAAGTATTTATCGATGCTGGCACTGATTTTGTCCAATGGATACGAGCTGCTAAAGAAAAATTGGGTAAATGTTCTGATGCAACTGGCGATAAAGAATCTCTGAGCAGTAAGATATCCCAGTTAAAGGTCTTAGAGAGTGAATTAACAGAGGGGCAAATTAAGTTGCAGAAGGCATTGGAACAAGGAGAAATATCATGTGGTCTCGCAGATGATGAAGACAGAGAAGATATAGAAGAAGAAGTCGCTCTTATGCAGGAAGAATATGACACTTACGTGTAAGTATTTTTTAAACCCATTACACACATACATGGCATTTATTGTTTTATACTTTTGTACCAATTATAACGTTTATTACATACTTATTTAGTGAACAATTGAACAACACAAAAGCTTTGATAGAGGGCGGTATCGTTAAATGGACAGAATATGAAGAGCAATATAAAGAAGCCTTGGACTGGTTGTTAAAGACTGAGAAGCTGGTGCAATCCTTTAACAAATTGCAAAACAATTTGGAACAAAAGAAAGTTGTTCTTGAAGAGTTCCAGGTAGTTAATATGCAAATGTAACTTTTTTCTATGAATGATTATTTTTTCAATTTCTCGCTATATTCTGCATGGTAGGAAGAGGTATCCTAGTAGCCATAGACACTCTGTTTTCCTCTTTTCGCCGAATTTTCGAGACGTGGAACGTCGTGCGTCGTTTTGCCTTGATATCAGAGAAAGCGCGGCTTCGCCTGCGCGAACTACGTTATTATTAATTTCT
>FASU01003219.1:14250-25533 GCA_001486225.1 Heliconius pardalinus sergestus | reverse complement strand
GTCCATGCAAAATTTGAGACCTAGCATTCCTAGCATTCCTAGCATTTGTAGTAACGAAGTTTCATACAAACTTTCAACCCAAAAACAACCCTTTCGAAGTCGAATATTGCAAATTCCCGTCTTAGCGAGCACCTCCTATAAATAATTCCTAAGCAAAATTTGAGTTTCCTAGCACTACATGTGCTGTTTCTGAGATTTCGTGATGAGTGAGTGACCTTTTGATTTTATATATATATAGATAATAATTTATTCCTCGAGAGGGAATCGAACCAATAACCTGTTGCGTTACAGGCTTGTTGCCTCTGCGCCGCGACAGCCTACTTCTACTATGAAATTAATTCGTGATTTTCCAATAAGGAAAATAAAGCATAAAACTGAAAAAAATAATTGTTACCTTATACCATATAATATTTCTAGTGTCACCTTCAAACTCTGTTTGACTGGCAAGCAGAGTTGGACAAATTGAACGTGCGAGCTCAAATGTTGTTAGAAACCTGTTCAGATACACGGGTCTCCAACGGTATCACACAATTGACCACTAAATATAACGCACTATTGTCTCTAGCTAAAGAAGTGATGAAACGATTGGAATTACATTACCAGGTAAAATTTTTAATTGCACTTTACAATTTCGGTCTTTTGTAGAGAAATTTTATCCAGTATTATAATGTTACTTAATATATTATGTAAAATTCAAAAATAAAAAAAAAAATGTTTGTGAAAAATCTAATCTTCAATTTTCTTATTTTACTATTATTATTTTAAATGTTTCATTTATAAAAAAAAATATGTTCAAATTTTAGGAACACCAGCAACATAATGCCCTATATGGAGAATGTCAGGACTGGCTTGATAGAACTAGGGAAAAACTGAATCAATGCGCCGAAATTCCAAATACATTACAAGAAGTTAATAACAAATTAAACACCGTCAAACTTCTGAGACAATCTTTAGAACAAGGGCAAAACAAACTTAGGTATTTATTGGAATTAAAAGAAAAAGTAATTATGAACACAGAACAAACTGGCGCTGCTAAAATTCAAGAAGATACAGATAGCTTAAAACAAGAATTCGATAAATTAATTGCCGATTTACAAGACGTTCGTAATAAATTAACAAGCAGGGCATCACAGTTTGATGATATTTCAAAGGTATACTACCAAATTATTATTAATACCAAATTATTGATATATATGTGGTAGAATCAATTTATGTATTTTATTCTTTTTGTATAATTTTGTACTTTTTAGCTAATTTCAAACCATTGTCACGTTACATTTTTTTATCGTACAGATCCACAAGCTACTAGTAGAATGGTTAGATGACATTGACCAAAAGATACAATCAGATGATTCTCTACTTAACGATCTATCAGAGAAAAAGTCTAAATTAGAGAAGTTTAAAACTTTCAATCGAGATATTGAATCTCACAAAGAGCTAGTAAATAAGTTAAATTCGAAAATACAAGAAGACTCATCATTAAAATCTAAAGGAATAGAAGATACTCTTAAGCGTTATGATGATATTAGGGTTGCTGTAAATGATATGATTTCTGTAAGTATTGATTTTTTAGTTCATAAGACAGTCAGTAGTGACTGAATAATTGTAGCATGATATTACAGTTCTAATTATTTTTCTTTATTAATGCACAATATTTATTATTTGTTTAGAAATTGGAAGACTACGTAAACTCTCACATTCAATATAAGGAGTCATACGATAAATTCTATGATTGGATCCGAAATTGCAAAATTGAAATACAGCAATGTTCAGATTCCCATGGTGCCAAAGAAGATGTCCAGAAAAAGTTAAAAAGTGTAAATAAAATCATAAATTCTTTGCCTAAAGGGGAAGCTCTACTTCAGAAAGCAATCAATCTTAGTGAAGCTGTATTAAAAACAACCGGTAACGAAGGCAAAGATAATATAAATCAAGAAATTAAACAATTAAAGATAGAATGGGAGAATTTACAGCAGATTTGTAAAGATACTAAGAAGTTGCTTGAGAAATGTTTGGCTGCATGGTCTGATTTCATGGAAACTTTAAATAAAATGACTGAATGGGTTAAGGACTTTGACGGTAAATTGAAAACAGTCGAGAAAGTTGACAAAATTACGCCGGAGTATCTTGAAAAATGTCGTGTAAGTTATCTGTATATATATATATAAAAAAAAATGTTTTGACATCACACTGTGTTTCACATACAGCAGGGTAAGCGAAGCTTGACGAATGACGCTTGCCTAACTAGAACGAAGAAATGAAATTATTCAATATTTCATATGGGAATCGAACTCACAAACTGTCGCGTTTACAGTCATACACTTGTGCTCCTGTGCCACGACTGGTATCAATAAATAATACTTTAAAATACGAATGGTCGTATCAGCTTAAAACATAATCAATTGTTTTTTATTAGACTTTTAAGGTGTTACTTAAATTTCAATCACACATAACTCAAATACATACAGCGTGATGTTGAGAACATCACACTTATGTCTAACACCTCATCGGAATTGAAACGATACGTATCAGAAAATTATAGGTTACGCTATTTTTTAAGGTGTAAGTAAAATTTTATGTTTACAGGACCTTCTTGCACAAGCAGTATCAAATAAGCATGTATTAGAAGAACTAAATGACAGATGTGAAAATCTAATGGAACTCAGCGCTTGCGCATGGGTTCGTGACAAAACTGTTTGCCTACAATCTGAATATACATTACTCCTAACAAAGATACAGGGTCTTGTTTCAAATGGTGAGAAAAATTTGTCAGATCATACTGAATTTATAAAAGCCAAGGAAGATTTGCAAAAATGGCTGCAAACAGCTCATGGCACCGTGCATGACTCAATTGGTGTTGGTGATATTGAGACAACGAAAGACAAGCTAGAAACTATCAAACTAGTAAACAACAGAATGACTGAAGGACATCATTTACTAGTTGTATTACAAGAAGCATTTAAGAAAGCTCTTAATAATACCCCACCTGAAGAACAAGATGGTTTACGTAATGATGTAAAAGTTTTACAAGAAAGTTGGGATCAACTGAAAATAGATTTAAATTCGATAATTGCTCAACTTAAAGCTGCAATTGGTAAATGGGAGGACTTTGAAGAATCTAAGAATAAAATGAACACATGGATTAAGGAAACTGAACAAAACCTAGATAAAGTGCCACCAAATGGTGGAGAATTGGGAGAAATGAAAACTTTGTTAGAGAAATATAAACATATTGAGGATGAAATTAAAAATAAAGCACCAGAATTGGAACGTCTTAAATGTGAATCCGCTGAACTAGCCAGTTGGGCGAGGCAGCCTGCGGTAAGAGACTCGGTTACAAATATTGAGAAAAAGTGTGACGCTCTGAAAGCTAAATGTAATGCTAAGAAAGCAGAACTCGAATCAGAAGTTAAAGATTATAACCAGTATCATCAATCGCTACAAGATACGGAAAAATGGCTCCTACAAATATCTTTCCAACTAATGGCCCATAACTCTTTGTATATTGCAAATCGCGAACAAACAGAGGAGCAACTAGCGCAGCACGCTGTGCTCTTAGATGATATTCAAAAGTATCAATCAACATTAGATGAATTAGAAGCCAAAGGACGTGCACAAATTGAACGATACGAGAAAACTACTCCATCAATTAAAGATACTGTGGGAAAGCAATTGAAAAATGTAAACGACAGTCACAAAAGCTTACTAGCTACAGCGCTGCAAATCGAGCGTCGTCTAAGGGAAGGTTTAGCTAAGTTCAAGGAATATGAGGACACTTTGGAGAGTATTTTAAATAACTTGGATGAATGTGAACCAGCAATCACTGAACTGGATGTGCCTGTTGATGGTTTAGTACATGGACGTGATCTTTTAGATAAAGCTCGGGTCAGTACTTTTATAGCATTATATTATACATTTCTCAAAATTATTTTTAATCTACACATATAAATTACCTACAACTATCCAAGTAACAACATTTTTTCTCCAACCAAAAATAGCTTTGTTTTTCGTAGTGTTTTATGGTATTTGTATGAATAACAAAGTTATAATATGCGGTTTCCGAAAAAGTGCTACATCCAGAAAACTGCTGACTGTATCCCGTTCAAATCAAAACCGTTGAAAGTGTTTATTGACATCTATCACATATATATTTTTTAGATTTTTCACTCTGGTAGTTTAAAAGTTAGATACATGCATTTTAGCATATAGAAAGTATCTATTTTTGGAACGATTTATTTTGAAAAAAAAAAGTGATTTTAGGAACCTCAGTGACATTTTTAAAATCCTGTCTATAGAGACTCCACGCGTAAAGGTTTAATGAAAAAAAAAATAATTTCAGTTCCATGTAGGGAAGCTCCACTCTAATATTATTATATTTTTATTTTTGTGTAACCATCGTAAAGGGATTAACAGAATACATCAACCTACTAAGTTTTAATTGTGTAGTCCTAATAATTTCAGATTAAAGTATATGAATATGAACGGACGGACAGACAGATAGACCGTTCCGGTTCCGTTATTCGCCATTCGGCTACGGAATCCCAAAAAAATATAATACAAACAATTTTTTCCAGGCACTCCACAATCGTCTCCAAACGGAGAAATCTCGTCTCTCAGCTGCTGTTGCAGCTTGTTCCGCGGCTGCAGCTTCAGTATCAAGACCATCATCTCCTGCTGACACTGCCCCATTACCTATACCTCCAAGAGAGCTACATGTACGAGCAAGATTAGAAGATTTAATAGATCAGGTATTAAAGAATTCAGGTGCTGTGCTATCGTCTGATGTCTTGATGTCATTTTAATTGGCGATTTTCGCTTGATATCGTTATGTTTTAAACTTTGGTGTGTTAAGTACTAAATTTTGTTTATTTTTTCTTCTCATTTTAAAACCTCTTCTGACTTAGACATTTGCTTAAAAAATATATAATAATTTTAATAATAAAAGTTTTAATTAAAGGAATAATCTCAGTCCATAAACAATATTGGCTATTGCTATTTTAAAATATATTTTGAACTTTGATATGCGTTATAACTTATTATATAAGTTTCGTATCCATACTTAAATAAATTTAAAAGTTAATAATGAATTTAGGCGTAGGTTGTAAATATTACCTGTCTCATTGTATTCATATGTGAAGCTTTAAGATTGCCAGGTCCGAAAAAGAACAGAACCAACAAGTTAAAAATCTGTACCCATTGCAGTAAGATTTTGAATTTTTCCATTTTCAAAAATACACTTGATGATGTAGCTAGTTACTAGCGTAGTTAGCGGACATGTACAGGCTTTACGTTGGCTATGTATTTTTTGCACCTGGTAATTAGAATTGTTTCGTCAAAATGTAGCCATTTTTTCAATAAAATTCGCTCTATAATAAGTAAAACCTGATTCTGGTTACATTTTGGTTAAACCTCACCGAAACTGAAGCAAGATGTTATCGAAAACGTAATAATATAAATAAATAATGTAATATGAATATGATACTTAAAATAATTAATTGTAAATGAATATTTGACATTCTGCATCTGACATCTGCATCTTGGTTCAGAAAAAATTGATTTATAAATACAATTGGCACTGCAAACGTGTGAATTATGTTTTTTTAATATGAACACTAATTTTATTTTTGTTGCTTTATGAAAATGACACCAATCAAGTCAGATTTTGAAGAAGTCAAGATAAATTTTTACGAATACACAAAGTATTGTTAAGTGGTTTAAACTTCTTTGTAAATATATTGCTAATGTATAGTTTAGGAACATTTATAATTTTTCACTCAAATGTATAATACCATCATTAATATCAAATAGGGATATATATTGTATGAACTGTAAAAACGGCAAGTCCGGGGTTCGATTCCCACTCTAGAACATTAAATATTTAATATTTTCATTTCGTCGCTCTGTTAACGAGGCAAAGCACAGTGTGGAATTTCGTCACTCAACACGCCACAACACGACGGAAAGTGGGGAACGGAATGTCTTAACAGTAGGTTCCCTCTATCTACCCTGTTATGTATGTAGCGTGAAGTTAAAAAAAATACATAGACGAGTTGATAAATTGGTTACTTTTTCCTTGGTAATACATCTATAAGATAGCTAGTCAGCATATTATGATACATATTCTGTATATTTTAATAATTAATTAGTTTACACATTTGGCTTTGTTTTGAGCTTTGTTAACATGATTGTTATTGTTGTTGTCCACTTTTTATCACGTTGCACTGTACTAACCCGCACCCGTGTGCCGCATGGTTTGTTATAGAAATACGTAAGTGAAGTTGGCAGTGCGCGGCTTGATGCCCTTATAAAGAGTCTCGAAGCACCCGAGTTCAGCCAGAAACTCGTGGCTTTTGAGAAAAGGGTAAGGCTTGGCTTTTAGCACTTAAATTTAATAAAGTTATAGCAATTTCACAGCTCTTATTATTTTACAAGATAATTTTTTATATTGGTATACATACGAGTATAGTACAAATGTATATAATAAAAATATTTTGAGGAGCTTTTTGTAATATACACAAATTCAAATGTATTTAAATGTTTTCTCACAGGATTTTATTACAAGGTTCTTATACATACTATATTTTATATATTATTTATTATTATGTTTTACTAAAAACAAATTTATAAATGTGACCTCTAGGTACAAAGCCATCTAGAAACTTTGCGGGATGCAGTCAGTGGGATGGAAGAAGCCATGAAGCAAGTGACAGAGATTCAAGAATGGATAAATGTGCACAATGCTTTAGCTAACGATTGGCTATCAAATCCTTCCAAGCTGCGTCCTGAGGCCGCTAAACAAGATATAGCGGCTATGAATGACGCTTTGGTGTCTCTGGCTGAAAAGAGGAATAGAATCTTAACTGAAATACCTACTGAAGGTTCATATTAGTTATTTAAAAATATTAGTTATGTAAAATTAATCGAAAGGCCACTCTATGTACACATACGAGTATATGTACATTAATTTTTATTTATATTTCTACTTTTATTCTTATTTAATATATTATATTACTTATAGTACTAATAAAAATGTAAATTGTTTTGATATTACTTTCAATTTCAGGTTTAGAAGATGAAATAAATCTGGAGGAAGATTTAGATGGGCTTGAGCAAAAAATCCTTACGGCAATAGAAAGGGAAAAGGGTAATCAAGCAATCATTGACGACTTCCGTCACAAATGTCAAGAAATCCATGACTGGTTTGACTCAGTACTTAAAAAAATGTGCTTAGCTGACAAAGGTTCTGGATTACCATGTCCTCAAAAGTTAAACGCTTTAAAAGAATTATCTATTGAATTTGGGCAAGCGGGTAAAGACAAAGTGGATGCTATTAAATCTGTGGGCGGTCAAGTTATAAATATTGTTAGTAATTTGGAATCTCAACAAGTTGAAGAACAAGTAAGTATCAACCGAACTGATTTTTTTTATAATAAAAAAAATATGTTAGCTCATAATTAATAATAATAAAGATTAATGGTAGTATAAAATATTCTATCAAATAATAAAATCTAAATTTTATTTGTTTTAGATGAAATCAGTTGAAAGAAGATACAACGACATCGCTAAGCGCATACAACGCAAACTACAAATGCTGGAAATTACCTACAAAGCTATCGATGGAACGAAGAGTGAGGTTGTTGCACAAAACGAATGGATGCAGAAAGAAATCGATAACATTCTTCACCCGGAACCACTAGGATACGACAGCAAGTCAGTTAAAGAAAGACAAAAGAAAGCTGCTAATTTGCTTAAAGATACAGACGGTAAAAAAACTGTTATTGACTCCTTAGAGAAGAAGGTAAGCAACATTCAATCTGAATTAGAACCTTCTGAACAAATGCAATTAGAATCAGAATTATCTGAACTAGCTTCGAAGCAGAAACAATTAGCAACTCTCATAAAACAAGAAATCGAAAGATTAGGTGTCTGCGCTGATATAAGGAAGAAATTAGAAAATGATATTGAAAAAGCTAAAAATTGGCTTAAGGCCAAGTTAGCTGAGATTAAAAAATTAGGTGGTCCAGTGCCATTGGAAGTCGCAAAGGTAGAAAAAGAAATAGCAGTACACAAGAAACATCAAGGAGAATTGGCCGACTTCCACAATGATACCTTAAGCGAAATCATGCGTCAAGGGAATGCTGTATCTAAAGACTGTTCCAGTGAAAACCGAGTAAAATTACAAGCTGTACTTGAAGACCTTAACAAATCGTACACATCTGCCAAAGTAGATATTGATGAAAAACTCGCTGCATTAAATAAACTTTTGCAAGGTAGAAATGAATTTGAGGCAGACGTCGGTAAATGCCAGAGTTGGTTGAATGAAGCTGAGGTATCAGCGACTCCAGAATTACGCACAACAAGTCTACAACTTTTGGAAGAGCAGCTATCTAAATTTGAAAAGCTTAGCAAAGAAGCAGACGATGTTGAGAAAAATATTAATAAAATCAAAGATAAATCTAAAGATATTTTAGACAGCTTATCTGATTCTAATAAGCTTCAACTTAAAGAACAAGTTAACGTATTGTATGACCGATTTGTCAGAATAAATTCTATTATAAAAGACAAAAAGAATATCCTCCTCAAACACATCAAGGAGTATAAGGATGCCGCCGCTAAAATTGCTGCTGCATTAGAATTTTTGAATGAGATTCAAAATAAGTTAAAGGCATTGAGTAAACCAATAGGGAGCAAAGTTGAGGACGTTCTTCCGATTATTCAAGCATATGAATGTATATTAGATGATTTGAAGAAAAACAAAGCCATGCTCAATAAATTACAAGGAGGTAATCTTCATGACTTACAAGATATATTGTCTAAGCAAGACGAATTAGTGAATACAATTGAAGATCAAATAGCTAAACTTAAACAGCTATTATTATTACGAGAACAATTCTTTGCTCTTGTAAAGGAAATTCAAGATTTCATAGCTAAATATACAGACTTGACCTCAGAAATTGAGAAATCTAACGATACTCTAGAAGACAAAATTAAGCGCTACGATGATATCATTGGTAAAATCCAAGGCTGTGAGGCTTTATTGGCAACTGCAACTGATAAAGGACAACAAATCGCTGCTGAAGGCACAGTTATAGATAGAAATAATATTACAGAACTTTTGCAATCTCTTAAGCAACAGTTGCTAACATTGAGGAGAAACGTTGAAGCTAAACGCCAAGAAAATGAAAGAGCTGCGGCAGAGCATAAAAAGATTGCGTCTGATTTATCAGAAATTTTGCAGTGGCTACATGATAATGAAGCTGCCGTACATTCTCGCCCGCTGCTTAATAGGGATGTGGCTAGTGTTGACAAAAAACTCATTGAACATGTATCACTTGTTAAAAATATTCAGTCGTATTTAGATAAATTCACAAAGATAGCTGATACGATGAAAAGCGATGATGGTATACCCGGGACGTTATTAGAAATGATATCAGAAGGTAATTCCTTAAAAACATCTCTTCCTGCTGAATTAGCGAACCGTGAAAAACATTTACAAGATAACAAAAAGTACAGACAGCAATATCAACAAATGGTAGAAAAACTAAACCTCTGGGTAAATGAAGCCAGTATACGACTTGAAATGGGTAAAAATGGTACCGATTTTGAAAACATTGAAACTGATCTGGAAGAACATAAAACATTCTTTAGCACATCGGAGCAAGAAATGAAAGATTTGGTTGGCAAGCGCATGCAGGACATTGTAGATAAAATATGGTCGTCTCTTACTTCACCCGAGCAAGAAGAGTTGTCCAAGGAGCACCAAAAACATAACCAGTTGTTGAAAAATACCTTGAACTCAGCTAAATCTCGTCAAGCTCAATTAGAACAAGATCTAGAGATTTGGAAAGACTTTTGTCAACTTCTAGAAAAGATAAAAGCCATATTGGATAAAAATGACATCCAAGAAGAACCTGTGACTTCAGTGGACGTTTTACGCATGTACGTCGAGAAGTTGAATCACGCCAGAAATGATTTAGAGGTAAGTGATTTTTAACTTTAACTATTCTTGGACTTAAATATGATGATATATCTGAATAAGTAATTGTAAGAATATTTTTAAATAGTATTTTTTATATAATCACTATAATATTACAGTTTATGCTCTTATAAGACTAAAAATAAAGAAGGTAAAATTATACTAATGCACGAAAATGGTATTAGATAAATATGAGAATCGTAGATAAAGAGGACTTTTTTATAGTACAGTATTTAAAACATACTATCTAAAAATTGAATATAATTTGGTGTCCTGCAAATATTATTTAGAATCTTAAGCGAATACTCTAAATTTTATATCAAATTTATATAGCAAGGTATGGTTATTGTATAATATTATATAAGCTAGAAATTGGCTATACGTTGATTTGTCGTATTCAAATCAAAAGTAATTAACAGATACATATTTTATGATTTCGTCATAGTCAGCATATAAGGCATCCATTTTTTTCCTCTAATTCTTCTTCATCTAAATGCTCTCGCGATTTAGTACGGGCGACAGACAGATTGACATATGTTGCAATTGGTTTATACTTGGTTAGCGCATACCTTATTAACATACCATAGTATGTTATTTTAAATGGATAACGATAACGAACATAAATGATAGGCTGGCTTACTAGACTGGACATATGTTAAGACTCAAAGTATTTTTTTTCAATTTAGGTTTAGCTTAGGGAGAGAACGTAAGACACTATTCTCCGCTTTTTGTCTAGATTAGAGACACTGTGTGTTGAATGACGGAGCTCATCGTCGCACTTTGTGTTACTTGAGTGAAAATAATAATATATTTCCATGAATGATAATACATCCTACCTTCGCGTTTGCATCAGATACTGTTCCATTGCGACACAATGGTCTCGTAAATGATGGTGATGCACGAAACCAAAGTTAAAAGAAATAATAGGTTAAGGTTAGGCTATTGTACGTTCCCACTTTTCTTAGCTAATTCATTCTAATGCAATCTACAAACTAGATGGTAATGTAAACTGTAATTACTTATGTTTTTGTGTAATCAAGTAACCGATTCACTCGAATGAGCTTACAATAAAAGGCAGTAAAGTTGATATTGAACGAGGTTAGTGCACTCGTCGCCCCATTGTCACCCGTTTAACGCGAAAACCAACAATTGTATTATTGCGAAATTGAGACGTCTGAGTCGCGATTATACTATATTATAAGCGAATTACATTCACGTGTATGTATGCTTCCTCGAGTTTCATACTCGTTGTTATAAAAGAATAACATTATTAGCTTCAAGTACGTAAATTATCTATATATATAAAA
>FASU01003212.1:0-13731 GCA_001486225.1 Heliconius pardalinus sergestus | reverse complement strand
TCGGCGGAAAGTGGGGAGAGGAATTCCTTAACACTAGGCTCTCTTCGAAGCTTACAGCTATATAGAATAAAAAAAGAATAATATTTATGTTTATACGAATATACATCAAAACAGGATATATGATGAATAAAGATATAAAATTTAAGGTGTTATAAAATATTAAACGTTGAATCTGAACTTGACCCATTATCTTTCATTTTAGGTATATTAAGTAAGAATAGTGAAAACGTCCGAGATAAAATATTGCGTTAAAAAAACGGGTCATCTTTAATTATGATTAAGGTAAATGGCCATCGAAGCCATCGAACTACTTTCGGTTTTAACGCGGAGGAATTTCATTATAGCCTTGACTCGCGTGATGAGTCAGTCTATCATAGTTGTCATATCTTTTTAACTATTAAATTATATTCGTTGTTCTAAATATGTAGATAAAATTTAACTTAAATTTGATGATAAATAATATTATTTTATTATATTTCTATTAAATAATACGTTTTAATTATAGCTTTTTATACAATTATACATTTATATAGTAAGGCTTATCGATGCTAATGCCAAGAACCATCAGATATCGATATTACAAAGATTCGTTGCGCTCGCCAGTACTTGTAATGATCAAATTTATAATCTCCCGGGTGGGTAAGAGGCGCTTCTTTTATTTTCCATCATCGAGATATACCCTCTCTCTTTTAATTGTATTTTATGAGTATTTGATTCTAATGCCGGCCCATTAATTATTTATAGTATTCGATACGGGATGAGAGAATCGATTTATGTATTCGGGAGATGAATGAATGCATCGATCCTTTTGTGTTTGTGCTCGGAGTTCTTTTGGTAATTACTAAGGATTACATTACGACTTACTCGATTTATACCACTATTATTTCGAGTCACTAATTGATATTAACTTTGCGCGTGTAGGTATTGCATGGGAGGCCTTTAATTGTTATTATACTTGTATATATGTGAATGCATGTTTTTTTTTCATTTAAATGCCAAATTGACCTCAACTTTTTATCTGTTAGCCTCAAGCCATAATAAAAACTGATTAAAATATGACCACCTTTGCTGCTCACGTATTAATTATGTGTGCACCAAACATGCCTATCCACCAAAACATAATATGTAAAACTTATATTGTTATTACAAAAACAACAATATTAAGCCAGAAGCGAGGTCCGGTACCGGTACCTGCATCTTATATGTTTATAGCAGTCTATTATCACGGTAACCCACGAAGCTGTCTCAATATAAAATATGGGTTTCCAAACAAAGAACACTAATTGTAATGGCATATTAAATGCCAAATTTTTCAATATTGGACTAATATTAATAACGATGGAAAATTTACGGACAGTTGTTTGACATAATAATTTATTTTTATATGAATAATATTTATAGATAGGTACTTAAAAATTATAATTGATTTTCTAATAGTACGTATTTGTTTGTAGGTTGCCGTGAAACAGCGTTCATTTACGCAATAACCAGCGCCGGCGTGACACACGCGGTGTCCCGCGCGTGCGCCGAGGGCTCCATCGAGTCGTGCACCTGCGACTACTCCCACGTGGAGCGCGCGCCGCACCGCTCGCGCGCCGCCGCCGCTGCCAACGTGCGCGTCTGGAAGTGGGGCGGCTGCAGCGACAACATCGGCTTCGGGTTCCGGTTCAGCAGGGAGTTCGTGGACACCGGCGAGAGAGCGAAGACGCTGAGGGAGAAGATGAACCTACACAACAATGAAGCCGGCAGAATGGTAGGTCCTTTCAAGTATTCACTTGGTGTGTCAATTAGCGAGTAGATATGACTCGATATCAACGGTAGCCAAGAGCCCTTGAGTCGAGCAATCCAAGTGGCCGTCGACATATTACGTCAACGTATTATGTTTACATTACCAGTCCGGGTGTCGATCGTCGTCAACCACTTGACGTGTCGCTTGAGTCTAAAATTAATTATGCGTCAAGTAGCTCAGCCCACTGCGCGACGAGTGCGCAACAGGCACCCATTCGTTGCGCTCGCGCATCTCCCTCCCACCGCACACCCACATTTGCATATCCACTGTCCATGCCTTCCTAAAATGCATCAAAAGGGACGTCTGGGGACTCGAGCCACCCAAATGCATCATTAACCGACGTGCTTAATTCTTGTCACGCCGGACGCACTGGGTGTCCACCTGATGAATATTCACGGCATTCCGCCGATTGTTTAACACATATTAAGACACTAGACTGTAAAATGCATCGCTCATATCCATATACATGACAATAAAAAATTGTCGACATTTTCTACGAACTGTACGCGCTCGCTGGCTAGGAAAATATTTACTGTCTCTATCCTAGCGTCATTTATCTACCTTCTTAGAATGATGAATGTATCTAGAACATGATTTATGATCTGTACACGCGCGGTGACGACCGGCCCACCTCGTCACCATTTGTAACAATTTGCTCGATCGTAAGATGCGATCGATGAAGTGTTCTTTTAAGATCATCGATCACCTACATCGGCGCTTATCGAAGGAATTTAAAGATATTTGGACATCATTATAGACCTCCTCATGTGTTTGAATAAATTAAGAGATCTGATGTTTTTGTGACATATTATTAATCATTGTATTTGTCCACAGCACGTGCAAACGGAGATGCGCCAGGAATGCAAATGCCATGGTATGTCTGGATCCTGCACAGTCAAGACTTGTTGGATGAGGCTCCCCAGTTTTAGATCCGTGGGGGACGCCTTAAAGGACCGCTTCGATGGAGCATCGCGGGTCATGATGCCTAATACGGAAGTTGAAGTGCCTGTTCAGAGGAACGACGCAGCTGCGCACAGAGTTCCTCGAAGAGATCGGTATAAGTTCCAACTCCGACCACACAATCCTGATCATAAAACACCTGGTGTCAAGGATTTAGTTTACCTAGAACCATCACCGGGTTTCTGCGAGAAGAACCCGAGGCTGGGCATTCCCGGCACGCACGGGCGTGCCTGCAACGATACTAGCATCGGCGTCGACGGCTGCGATCTCATGTGTTGCGGCCGCGGATACCGGACCGAGACTATGTTTGTAGTGGAACGGTGCAACTGTACATTCCACTGGTGCTGCGAGGTTAAATGCAAATCGTGTCGTACGGAAAAAGTAGTTAACACGTGTTTATAGACAAGTGAGCGCCTTGACGCGTACACTTTTGTGATCGAGACTTAGTGATGGATGTGACTCTCATTAGAGTGGACTTGAACAGATGTGTATATTAAAAACCTTATCCCCCTATCGGAGTTGGCGAAGTCGCCATCAATATTGACTTATGTAAATAATTCTGTATCGCTGTTTATTTCTCCCGTGAAATTAAAATAAGCTGTTACTCGGTCGTTTAATTTATTTGTCTATTAAGTGCGAACATGTGATCTAGTAATGTTATTAAAGACGCTGTCGTTGGGATACTAATGAGACCAGTTTACCGGCGATATATTCCTGTCAACATACTATCATCCCGCGGCTACTTCGAAATTGGGCTTGTTGGTTTCCTCACGCGGTCAGGAGCATGAATGTTAGACTTTAGATTCCGAGCTTAACACCGTGACTACTCACCCGAGCGGCAGATATATTAGACTACTTTTAATGGTATTTAACTAATATCATTATAAAGTTAAAATTAATGTTATAATTATATTTTAATGAAGCTGAACGCTTCGCATATTGATAATTCCAGTTTTATACATTTTCTATTTTATAGACGTCCGCGTCGGGTGTACGGTCGCGTAACTGTTGTAAAACTCGAGAGCGAAATT
Organism: Heliconius pardalinus sergestus; assembly: GCA_001486225.1. NCBI lineage: Eukaryota > Metazoa > Arthropoda > Insecta > Lepidoptera > Nymphalidae > Heliconius > Heliconius pardalinus. The sequence goes on along the minus strand of FASU01003212.1, from coordinate 9,951 downwards.
ATCTTGTAATTATAGTTTTATATTAATTATTCGTCCTGCTAATGGAATTTGTGGCTTAGCTTTATTAGCATAAAGTACCTTCTTGGGTGTCCGCCGGTGCCGTTTGCATTTGGGCCTTATCAGTGAATAAGTAGCGCCATCGTAAAAGTGTCCCACATTATGAGATAAACGCTCTCGAGAATTTTAATTAAATATTAAAAGAATTAAATAATCAGTATTATATATATATAAATAATATTCTTTGCGTGCTGCGGCCGATATACCGTGATAAAGTTGCACGTAAGCCCGATTGACACTTGTTATACATTTTAAACGTTCGCTCGTGCTTTTAAATTGTCCAATATTTATTTAAGCGCGTACAAAAATTTTTTTTGCCACTCATACATTCTTAATTAGTGCAGATATCGCAAACTGTTTATTCTGGTTATTTATATTCATACGTACAGATAGCATATAAATGTTGTTAATTTACAAATTGTTACCTCACATCTGATATCGTAATATAGTTGACGGTTTATAAAACTTGATGATATTATACAATTTAAATTTAAAATATATAAATATTTGTATTAGACTGATGTCCGAGCTCGACAGTTTGCTATTAAGAGAAGCTTTACTAAGTATAATTATTTGTATCAACGTGAATGATTTTTCATATGTGATATAAACATAGTTTAGAATGTAAAATACAGTAAGATCTACTGAACGTCTCTATGTATAAGAATTAAGTTATGTATTTAAGCTATTTATTGCTTCGATTAAGAATTCCGTTTTACTTCAGATTGTGGCTGAAGTGAAATGAAATTATTATTTTAGTATTAAATCCCATGTTAAAACTATCGGGATTTCTTTAAATTCGCTATCACAGGTCACTGTTGTTGAACTGGGTGAAAACACTTAAAAAGAAATTTAAACAATTTGTACGACAGTTGGCGATTAATATTTATAACGATATCTGTGATATGCTGTTTTTATACATACCTATTGGTATTTCATTTTAGTACGTATTTGATATGCTTGCATTTCAAACAGGTTGTCGAACGTCGTGGAAATAAAAGACTGAAGATTATTTTTTTAATTTCATAGTTGTACCTTCCGTAGTTGGATAAATAATCCATTTTTAAAATTTTAGCCTCCAATCGAATGTGATAAAATCGATTTTATTATAATATTTTATCTGTCACCAATCCAAATTTCAATTTGTTCTGGATTTTTTATCTGTGACAGTTGAATCCCAGGTTTTAACATGTGTCCTCGCCCTAATCAAATTGTCAGTGTAAAAAATTCGCATGTAAATATTATTTTTATTTTGATATTCTTAAGTTATTTATGTGAATGTAGCATTTTATTGTTAATATTAAATAACAATACGATTGAAATGAGCTGAACGTGTCTGAATCTCAAATACTATTATTGTATATGAATTTACCTATTTTGAAATTATATTCGTCCAGTGACCCTCGTTGCGGTTGACCCATTGTACATTAGTATCTACATATTTATGATTAAAATATTGATTAGTTGTTACTAAAAATACAAAATTGATCAAATATATGCCTTTTATTATTTCACCTTTTCAAAATTGTTATCTTCACCATTTATAAAAGATTCAGTCAAAATAAATAATATATTATCATATTAATATGAATACAAATAGCTGCCACTTTAAACGACCAATATTAATGATGCACTCTGTATGCACTAATTAAGCTAGTTCTCACAAGTGGGGTTTTATTATTATGCACATATATTAGCAACAAAATGATTTGGTGGATACCTATAATTTATAAACATGCAAATCTTAATATTTAACAATGAACGAAAGACATCATCTTGGCGTGGTAAACGCATAGTTATGGGTTCGATTCAGCATCAGTGAATTGAATTAATTTTATTTTCCCTCTCTGCCTGATGGAAAGTGGAGAACGGAGTATCCTGACACTAAATTCTCATCATTTACACATACACATATAACAGAAAGATATTTAGATCAAATCGTATCCAGCGTCATAACTTTAATATTAAATTTAATATAATAATTAATATACCTAATTAATTCAAATATACTAAAGTATATTTTTAAAGGCTTCATCAAATGGGTACCTAGTTCCAGAACAAAAAGTTCTAACTAATTAATCCATACCATATTTTAACCATATCTCAACTAAGACATGTTTTGAACCTATAACGCAAGCTAACATTTAATTTCTTTAACATTTCTAGATATAAATTATGTATGACCTGGGTCAACTTGTGTAGATTATTAAAATTTATAAGCAATTTATCGATTTAGGAGAGAATAAAGAGAGAAAGAGAATTTTGTGTTCTTTATACCCTATACTTACACGTTGATACATACCAACTTGCATACTATTTAGGACACAAAAGCTTCATTTTGTTCATAGAACATAGGAATTACGAATTCGTGACGAATATTACTAGGAAAGATTTATATATGCGCATCGCCCGAGGCGTTAGCGTGATGCTAATCGCGTTAGATATCTACTTAGGTGCCAATTTGGTTGCAACCTTTAATTTCCTGTTTTATTAATGGCGTTAATTATGTTATAACAGAATAATATAGGACCTAAGACAATTACAGTATGTTAAATATAAATATTAAGTTAAATATATGTGTGAAAGCAGACACAGTCGCGATGGTTGCGGGTTCAATTTCTATTCGAGGGAATGAAGCATTTTCATATCCCCGCTCTGATATCTAAATAAAGCTGGGTGTTGGGTTCTGCAAACATACAATGTCTCGAAGATTAAGCGGAGAGTAGAGAATGAAGAGTGTTAGCACTAGGTTCCCTCCTACTTCCCCGCTATATGTGGCGAACAGCGTAAAGCTACTTTATAGACTCATTTTACTGGTATTCTGTCTATGCGCAAAAAGAATAAAGTAACTATTTCCAATATGAAAAATTCTTCTGCTTTTTTTATAAAGTCAGTCATAAAAAAAAAAAGTATACGCTTTAGTAAAATGGACGTTGCAATAAAATTTATTAAAAATTCTTTACATTTATAATTTCTATACAAAGTATCTGCGCTAGGCATTCCTTCTCATATTACCAACTGCAAGATTTTCCTCGCGTTCGCTGTGCAACCTTTATGTTCTTATGAAATTTTATTATTGGGTTTACTCTCACTTCGCAGGTTTGATAAGTTACAATTTTGCAAGCTGGGTATTCGAATCAAATATTTTTTTTATTTTCAAAATGATTTTTAAAACTTAAAAAAAACAAATAAAACAAAATGAAATTTTCTAATTAACTTTTATTAATATACCAGCTGACATTTTAACAAATAAAGCTTTAAAATAGCTTGCAAAAGCACTACCTATCACTGTATTTCAAACTTATCCTAAAAACAAAGAAATAATTTTACGAACTAACCCAAAGAAATATTTTAAATATAAACAATAAACATAGCTGAAGAAATCAAATTCACAACCATTACAAGCAGACGCTTCCCAACTGCACCACGATGGACTTTTTAATATTTAAAAACAAAATGCAGATAATAATACTCGTATTTAATGTGTACAGATAATAAAATGAACATAAAATTGCATAATACAGATCTAAGTAACAAGTTAGTTGTAATCGCGTATATTCTGGTAACCATTAAAAGCATGATAACAAATCAAACGATTATTGGCATTTGGCGATCCGTTAAAGAGGTTTGTTTAATAACATCGACGTCCATATCGATGTAAGGCAATGTTCACATTTTATTTATGAGGGTGTATTTTAGAACGCGACGCGAACTGTCATATCTTCGCCATTTTATTTTATTGCGAACGCAACCGTAGAGGAATAGCGGGCAATTTTCTGAAACGGCTTTATTTTCTAACAAAGGATCGATTGTTTTTTTGAATATACGTTTTATATCTAAGCGATAAGGTATATTTTTGTGTGATAGTAACTTTGAAAGTGAAAAGTCGATCGGTGTTGGTGGTCGCGGTGCCGCGGGCTCGTTCCCACGAGTATCGCGCTGAAGAAAATTTATGTTTATGAACTGAGAAATCTGTCATAAGAGATACGAATGGCGCGGCTGAACCTGAAATAGCGTAAATAATTTTTCACACAGCATTTTGCATTTTGCAAGCGAAATTTCACTGTCAATATTTCCAGTGTGTTCCATGGAAAACAATATATTGTGTTTTTTATGCATTTATTGAGTAGCAATAAATTTGAAGGTTTTTTTTCATAGTGTGTTTAAAACAAGGCTTTGTTATTCGTCACCTTTATCAGGCTAGTTTAGTAGCATGTTAATCACAAGCATTGAGGCTTGAGGGCTGTGTCAAACTTAAGCTTACACTTAAATAATTTGTTAAATATAAAGTGATTAACAAATATACGTTTTTTTTAAACAAATATTATTTAACAGAACATTGTTATGACAAACGATATTAGTGTTTTATTTAGTTTATGTAAGTATTTACGCAGTGGTTGTGGCTTGCATCCCCATTCGGGGGAATGAATTACTTTTATCTTTCTGTTGTAGTAGAACAAAATACAAAAATGAGTTTCAAAACTCAACATTCAATGTATCGAATTTGAGCGGAAAGTGAAGAATCTTGTCGTTAGGTTCCGTCTGTCGTGCCGTAGTAGTTGCTGCTGCTACAGGATACAGCGTGAAATTGAAAAATCTTCTGTTGCTAGTTAACGAAAATACTGTATTGAATATTTTGTTCAGTTGTTCCTTAGATTAGTCCGGGCAATCAGAGACTTTAAAGCTACACAACAAAAAAAATCATTCAAATCAGTCCAGTAGTTCAGATATGCATGTATAAACAGACAAACAGTCAGACAACATGTTAAAAAATCATAGATTCTACTAATTATTTTAAGCTATTCCTTGTTTATTCGCAAATATACTAGTATTTAACATACAGACTCAATTTTTTACTATTTTAGTATCAGTATTAATAAAATATATAGAAAGTAGGACTATAAAATCAAATACTTGTACATTTAAGTGTTACCTTATATTGAATGTAAACTTTATCGACGGTAATAAAATGGCGAAACTATATAATAATTCTTATAGTATTCGTGTGGCAACTGGATCGCTTCTTAGGCAGACATGTTCCAATATATTAATATATGGATATTTTTTATAAGCTGGCAATTAAAATGTAAGTTGTTGACTAAATTATGTTATAACTTTAATTCATTTGCATTTTTTTTCTATCTAATATTTTTAATTTGAAATTAATTAATAGAAATATTAATATCCTAATATTCGTATGTTTTGCGAGATTTAGATTTTAGAACTTGCAGTTTATAGCCTTTTAATATTTATTTAGAGTAATCGTTAATTTTCACAGCAGAAGCTTTTGCAGCACACGTTTCTAACGACGATGAAGACAGCGGTTTCGATTTTACCGAAGAAGAAATGGTTAAGTTTCATATTTGGCCTTTAGGAGTTATACCTTATTACATCGATGACTTCTCTTTTGGTAACATGGAAACAATTTTCTTTCTTTTTTCATATTTCCTATCCCTCGCTACTATCAAGAATTTCGACGACTTGATGGGACTTAAAAAAATTTAATATATCTTATTTTCAGATAAGCCTTTACGTGACTATATACGATATGAATTGGATTTAATTAATAGAGCTACTGGTTTGCACTTCACGGAGATCCCCCGGCCCCCTGAAGATGATACAAGCAGATGGGTATTCTTCGTGAACAGAAAAGGTCAACAAGACTGCACTGATGTCGCATTCAAAAATTTTACTACTGAAGGCGTACAGGTTTGTATATTTATAGCATAATTCAAGAAAATTATATCAATTAAACTATAACTTTCTATATTAAAATTATATTATAGAAAGTTATACTTTAATTGACATCGATGCGATGACATATTCAAGAATTTAAAATTTTGTATATAAATTTCACAATACTTTTTGTATATACATTGTGAAATAAAAATTTCAAAACGAATAAAAGTTGATTTGACGAATTGTCTGGAACTTTTGATAATATGTTTTGGGCAACAATTAAGTTTTCAATAGAAGCAATTTTGACTTTTTATTAAGAACATTAGGAAAAATTACGTAAGGGCTATAGACGTTCGATTAATTTTAAGAAATTAAATATTATACAAAGCCGAATTTAAATATTAAAACCTTAAAGTAATATCAACAATTAAACGTTGTCATAGAGGTATTACTTATAGACCTAAATATTGTTTTTTTAGAGAGTTGTTTTGGGTTATGAATGTCTTGAAGGTGAAAATTTACCAGGAATTGTACTGGCTACGGTCGGAGTGCCACCCCAGCACAATGCGCCAAATCGGGATGAATTTATCGAAGTTCACCAAAAAAATATATTACCAGGTAAAAAAAGCTAAATCATTTTCAAATTAATAAATGTGTTATTATTAACTTTTTGAAAGTGCCATACATTCATGCAATTGATTATGATAATAGATGATTATGTTAACACTGATCTTGGAAATATTTCATTATTTACAGATAAATTGTATTTGTTTGAGATCTTAAAAGACAACGAATGGCTTTTCCATAATTTGAACTACGATATAGAAAGTGCTGGTCATTACAATACCCATCAATATACTTCTAATGGAGCTGCAACAATAACGATTGTAGAGAATGAGGTGGTATTTTATCATTAATAGCATAGCGTATTTAAAAAATATAGTGTTAATGTTTTTGTATGTTTATGTAAATATCAGAATGAAAATATTTTACTTTTATTTCAGTTGTTAGATAAATTAGAAGGAAGTTATCACCACAGATTAAGCGTAATAGATATAAAAAAAATTAAAATGTTATATAACTATATAGCAAGGAAGAGACATATGCCGAAGTACGTAGAAGGATGTAATAAACTATTTAGGCCTGGTTCTAATATAAGTAATTTTCAAATACCTCAAGATGATGTAAAGCCCTTGAAAAAGCCTAATAAGTATCTCGGCAAAAAATCGAATAAAGAAAAGGGATATGATAAAAAAGAGGAAACTGAATCTACAGAAAAAAACGTCATTGAAGACAAAAACACAACGGAAACACTTCTACTGGAAGAAACTCATAAAGAGAAGATTCTAGTAGGTAAATTGGAAGAAAATGAGACTGATGTGGAAGATAATAATATAAACGATTCCATTAACATTAACGATTCCGAACTTGAGGAATCAAAAAATGAAAATATTTCTACATTACACCATAAATCTAATAAGAAAAAAATTTTAGACGAAGAGGACTTTGCAACAAGTGAATAAAATATATGTACATAAAATAAATATATTTCAGTATTACTCTAAAATACTAAATCTCTTCTTTCTAGCTTATGTAAAGCTAGATACGTTGTCAGCACGATATTAATATAAAATTCTGTAATGTAATTATTATTCTTTATATTTTTAAAGATATAAAAAAACAATATAATTTTCTTATAAATATTTATTTATAAATTTAATATCTATCACATTAAACACACGTCTGTACGTCTCGTTTTACGTAACACGTCTCGCATATCACTTCGCAGCACCATTTGAACTGACAATTGCAGTTTTCAGCCTCCCTTACAGTCGTTTGCAGATAACCTCGTCGGCAACAGAGTTGGTCGCAGCTATCTGTTCCCGCTGAACTAATATTACATTGACGTCCTTCAGTTCCTATAGAACCAGTTTTCAGATTTGGAGAGCAAAAATCTGGTGATTCTTCAGAATAAATTATATCTTTCTTCCCTGGTCTTTTGATATTGGGACTTTCTGGCATAAAACTATCGCCGTCGTTGCTGGATATTACCTGTAGATCAAATCAAACCAAATCAAATTAGCTTCACGCTGTATCTCGTGCCCAGCAGGGTAGGCAGAGGGTACCTAGAGGGTAGGGTACCTACCTTAAGTTCATCCGTCCCCACTTTCCGCTAAATTCTGGTATTGCGAGTTGAGTGGCGAAACTCAACGCCGACACCAGAGCGAAGAAATAAAAATATAAATATTTTATTTCAAATAATATTAATAACAACATTGTCACCTTAGCAGCACCTTCAAATCTATCACGCAGTCTGTCTCCTACTTCTCTAAAGGCAGGCATCCGCCACCAACAGGTCCTTAGCGTGCAAGAGCCTGATAGACCGTGACATTTACACTCTACTTTCATGTAATTTTTTATCGCCTAAAAGAAGAAAATAATTGTTATTGTCAGAAATATATAATAAAGACGAAGAGAGTTTATTTACAAGTCGCATATATAAAATTTATAACATAAAAGTTATATTTAAAAAACATTTTTTAACAGAAGACTAATATATATATATTAATTAAACTGTTATATTCCTAAAAACTTACCAACCTCCCAGCATTATGATTATGAAGTTTGATTAGAGTTTTTATATCGCTTTTTTTTCTGTATCGACTATCCATGAACTCTCGGGATTTTTGCAAACCGAAACGGACGTTATCACTGCATCCTCCCCATTGCCACCTATCTGTTTGTACGGGAGTGGGAACTTGTGGTACTTTGGTTCTACCACGACGTGGTTTTTGTACTTCCTAAAAATAATAACAATTATTTGTTTCTTTAAAAACATTTATTTATAATTGAATATAATTAATTATTAGACATAATAGTTAACAACAATAAAGATATTTAAAGTAGATTATTTCTACATTTACTTAAAATTTTTAAAAAAGTAAAAAATAAAGCCTTAATTGGTAAAATCGTTTAAACTAACCTTTTCACATGAGCATTCCAAAAGGGATCCTGCAGTACATGCTCTTGTAATAGCATAAGTGACACCGGCCGCCGTGATTGCATTCACGAACCCCGTTTCTCTGGTATCTAAAACAAATATATTAACTTATAGATTAAAATTGAATTTCTCTATGTATGTGTGTTCTTATGATTACGCTTCAGGGACCCAAAGTTACAGGGACCCATAATTTAAGGACAAGAAGCTTCAAATAATTAGTTTTATTTTTTGCTAAAAGCACCGATATATCCTAAGACAATACTACTTATATTTTTAAAATAAATAAAAAATATTTCGTTCTACGATTCCAAAAAAAAACCTAAATTTCATTCCTACCTAACATTTATTTAAAATGCTCAAACGTTTATAATATTTCGACAATTGTAATTTCCAACTAAAAATAAATTTTAGTACAAAATATGAAATAGCTCATTCAAACAACAATAAACCTAGAGATTACGCAATAACGTTTCACAATTTTATGAACACCGCTGTCGATTCGTCACACCAATGCTCTAGGGCTTGTAGGGGAATAAAATGCTGAAGCATAAAGCACCAACACAATGAGTGAAGCTGTTGACCCAAAAATCAATATTCACACGGCCGCTGCAATAAACTACGATGGGCTTCACGAATCGAAGGCTGTTAAATAAAACATGCTGGCGTGACACACGGCTGCTAAGAATGATCAATATGTCGTATTTAAGATTCAGCAGTGGACAGGCTAATGATGATGATGATATAAGATGCATGCAGATAGCAAAATAATTAATTATTTAGGGAATATCATTTCATATAAATAGTAAGTTTTTTTAATGTAGTAAGTTCTCCACTCCGTTTGTCATTTTCCGCTGAATTCCGAAGGTATTGCGTGTTGAGTGGCGAAACTCAACGCAGCGATTTGCATCGACACGGGAGGGAATAAATGAAAAGTAACAATTAGATTTTCGGAAAACGGAATATATGCAGATCACATAGATTAGATGCCTCGTAGCAACGTTATTTAAATAATGAAAGTAAAATCTGAATTACTAAGTAAGGATAAAAAAAAACATTTTTAGACGTACCTATAAGAAAAATAATGTATTCTTTGCAAGCAAATCCTATCTTAGTCAATATTTACATTTTAAATATTCATATAGATTTTACAATTTAAAAAATATATTCGTAGGTTCAATACTAATCAATAACCACGTCCATGTGTAAGCTAAAGG
>FASU01003198.1:11976-27118 GCA_001486225.1 Heliconius pardalinus sergestus | reverse complement strand
CTCTAGAATTCGGCGGAAAGTGCGGAACCGAGTGTCTTAACACTAGGCCTCCTATGCTGTGTGCAGGATACAGCGTGAAGCTAGTTTTATTATGTATGGGAGATAAATATTGTCCTTTACAATGGTAAAATTGTATAAATATTATTTTATTAATATTCATCACATTTATTTTATTATTTATATCTTAAACACCAAACTAAAATATGTAAAGTTTAATGTTTTATATTTAAATAAAAAAACAAACATTAAATTATATCAAGTTATAAAGTAAATAAACATTACGTGCAATGGAACACTGTTGTAACCAAACTTTATGTTTTTGTTCCAACCTCCAGTGCGTACTGGAATTTAGGAGTTAATTTATTGAGAGAGATATCTATTTTAGTAAAACATTCTTTTAAAGAACAATGCAGATAATAGTTCAATGGTAAGTCTATAAAATCACTAATTGTTTAAAGAATATATATAATTTCGGAAATTAAATCTTTATTTTTTTGATGATTTTTGATAGCTTATTTGACATGACAAGCGTATGGCTTTATTTAGTCTGTTCAATAGAGTAATCTGTTGTATTTTATAACGAAGAGTGCGTTGATTTGTCCGTTAACGTTATCGGAATTTAAAGTTAGGTTTTATATTTTCTAAAAAGTAATGTTTAATGCTTATTTCAAATGAATGAATTTCAATTCGCAGGAATTTTAATTTGTATGATCGATTGTTTTTCGTTTTTTACCGATTCATATTATTTTACTAACTTTAATTATTTTACTAATAAACTCAAAACTGATATCCCGGGGCTTGTATTAGTAATTAAACTAGCGTTAGTTATATTAGCTGTATAACGTAGTTTGCTTCTATTTTTTACAACCCACAGGCGCAACAGGTTGCGATTTTGATTCCCACTCGATAAAATGAAAATATTTTCCGGAAATGATTTTTTTTTTAAACTAGATTTGGTTATTAGAAAAAGCACGATCTTGAGTATCGCCAATCAACACGCAATGCCTTCAAAATTTGGTGGCAAGTAGGGAATGGAGATTTCTTATTGGGAACATAGTGACTTAACACGATTTTCCTCGTGAAGTGAGTGAATGTAAAAAACCTAAAATATAACATACCATATAATATACACATATTGTTCAAATATATGTAATATAAGTACTTTTAATGGAAAAGTTTTCTTAATTATAAATTAATATTTATTTATTAATTCTTATTAAATACTTTTTTGGAGCTTTTTCAAATTTCGGTCTCACCCGTGACCTTATGAAAAATGTAGAATTTTGTAATGCGGAATATTTTATTGTAGAAGCAAATAAATAGGAGAAAATTATGATAAAACCAAATATTTATATGAATGGTATTATGTGTATATATATATATATATATATATATATATATGTAAATATTATTAATATATATATATATATTCTATGCCGAACTTATCGCTTTATATTAACTCAGGTTGCAAATAACATCCGAGAGCTTGTTAATGATTATGTGCTTGTGGCTAAGCACTTGCCGAGCTTCGGCAATCGTGTAAATTTACCATTACTTTATCTGTTAGTCTGTTGTACTATATTTCTACATTCTGATGTCTTATTATGTGTCAGACATTGTTTGTCAATTGTCAATTTGTCACATTTCGCATCGATAGAAATGTTTTGTTTTGTACGTTGAGATATTTATTATAATAATATGGAATGCTAGGTAATAAATAAAATATCTTTGCCCCGACTGATTGCTGAAAAATTAACAAATTTGATAAAATATATAAATTATTGACAGTGGTGTTAATAACGATCGACAATATAAAAAATAAATAAAGCAAAATAAATACTTCTTTCGTCTTTGGGAGAAATAGGGTGAGTAAATTTACTATTTCGTAATAATAGTATTAATTATATGAAATATATAACACTGAATCGCTTTTATTATATGAATCCTCAAGTGTATAAGACTGAATACTCGAGTCATACTATTAAAACTTTTTTCAGGAACAACAGAAAATCTGAAAATTATTGCTGATTATGGGTCCACCTAAAAAATTAAAAAAATATGATTCCAAAGGAGGAACTGACCGATCAGGTATATATAAAAATATCTTTAAAAACGTTTTTAATCATTTTAATTATAAACACCCGGACTGAAAAAGGTTACTAAACAATAATTTACAAGATTTGGGTTTCAATGTAAAAATTATACCTCACACTCCTACTTCTGTGACATATAAATTAACTTTAAATCTATTTGTTACTTTAATGGAAAGTTTGAAATAGCTTTAATATTAAATCATTTTTTAGGGATATTTGTTTCTTCTTGAGTATCTTATACTCAATTCAATATCATATATATCATCAATTTCCTCTCTGGATGATGAAATACCAAATTCCCTGGGAATTTTATACAGTTTCTCATATGTATATAATTTTCGATGAACTTTCCTTTACAAACTATAAATAATTTGTTTATTTATATTTCTCTGACCTCTTACTTCTGTAAAATTAATTGCTCCACATAAAATTTCTAGTACTTTGCCATGACTATGTGAGCATTGATTGCTCTGTCTAGGAGTACTCTACTCCCTATTAATAGCTATTCTTACTCTCTCAGCCTTATATGTAGCAAGACTTTTTAGTGGCTTTACCACATCTCACAACGTTACTATTATCTGCAAGAGTCATTTGGAATGTTAAGATAGAATTTTATCAGTGCTAAGAGGATTTTATTAATATTGTTGTATGATGTAAGATGATTTAAAAAGTTGTTGTCCATTATATGTAAATTGCTGTCTTGTCATTATATGTAAATTGCTAAATTGCTGTCTTGGAAATTTAATTTTTTACTAAGAAATTTAAAATATGCCATCTCAGATATTGTAGATCTGTGTTTACCATCAATTATAAATCCTAGATCTAAGACATATTTGTTACACAAAAAGGCAATGCCAAAATCTTCAAAAGTCTTGTCCTCATTCTATCTGTCCACAGAATTAACATGTTAATTACAGAATTTGTCATGCCAATGTAGTGATTCACAAATCTGAATAATTTATTCAAATGTATGTATTAGAATTTTTATGAAAGCTTAAAGATTTGTGCAATATATGAAGAAAAGTCATTATAATATTAACAAAGTCTTTCAAGCTTTTTTATCTTTGCCTTCTAAACACTTTATATATATTTTGTAGGCAAGAAAAAGAAAATTGAAGAAGACATCACAATAGATCTTGTAGATGATGATAATGCAGAAAATGCAGGTGTCCCGGGAGCTGCTATGCAAGATGCTGAAAAAAATGATCAAGTACCAGAAGATGAGTTTGGTGCCAAAGATTACAGGTCCATAATTTTTTTTATACTAACAACCTATAAGTGGAAGTATGAACTGGATCGTTTTCGTAAAGACACTTGCTAATTATTATTCTACATTTCACCTAATAACAAAATGAATAATATAATTTTATTTTTAGAAAAGCAATTATTTCCTTATAGTCACAGAGTTTCATAATTTTTCCCTATTCTGGGAACCCAACATCATGGTCTGTCTTGATTACTGGGCCTGATAATAATGATAAATATGATAATGGAATCCCAATATTTCTGTCACTATAATAGACTCAAATTTTAAGGAAACTAAAACAATATATAATTTTAGAATACAAATGGAGCTTAAACCAGATAGTGCAAGTCGACCGTTGTGGGTAGCACCAAATGGCCATATATTCTTAGAAGCGTTTTCACCAGTTTATAAACATGCTCATGACTTCCTCATAGCTATTGCTGAACCTGTTTCTAGGTAAGCTATTTTTGTTGTTTTTATGAATATTCTAATATATTGTATCTATTATATTGTAATAGACAACTGAATACTTGAAGAAAATAAAAAAAACTAAAGTTGTCAATGTAGAAAGGAAAGTGGAAGAAATTGGGAATTTTTGATTATTTTTTAATAACTTCTTGATATATATCATTGTATAGGATTATTTTTTATCTCTTTTTACCTTTTTTTCAGACCACAACATATACATGAATATAAATTAACAGCCTACAGTTTATATGCAGCAGTATCAGTAGGTTTGCAAACTAATGACATTGTTGAGTATTTGCAAAGACTAAGCAAGTGTGCTGTACCAGCTGGAATCATTGAATTCATTCAACTTTGTACTTTATCATATGGAAAAGTGAAACTTGTTCTTAAACACAATAGGTGAGAAATTATATATATAAATTTTATATCAGCACAAATTTCATTGAATAGTTTTGGTTAGGGGTTTAAATTAACTCAAGTGAATTTTTCAATTAATATTATAGGGGAATAAAGTGACAACTATGGCATTGACAGTCAGGCGTACCACTGCACTACAATGGTTTAAACCTGTAAACCATAAAATTGTTATGTTTTACTATCATTTGATACTCGATGAGCTCCTCTAGCACTCAGAAATATACTCATTTAGTATTGTATACACATTCACACATACACACACAATTTCGCAATGTTTTTACCAAAACACTTTTTTTTTTGGTATATTCAAATTAAAGAAAATAAATCCCTAAAAAATTTAAATAAAAAAAGTGTTATAAAAATATTACAAATCACACTTTACATAAGAAAATTATCATTGTCTAGGTATTTAGTTGAAAGCAAGCATGTAGATGTACTACAAAAGCTATTGAAAGATCCAGTGATTCAACAATGTAGATTGCGACGAGATGGCGATGAGGAACTAGTTGCCTCCGCTTTACCGAACAAGCCAGCAACGACTTCTGCTAAACCTGGTATGTTTTAAGCCATCTGTGATGTAGATCGAAGTTGACATGTTGCAAGAGAACATGCGTGCAACTATAAATGCGAAGTTTGTGAGTTCGATTTCCTCTTGGGGCATGAAATATTAATTTCCTCACTTGGTGACAAGGCTAATCATGACGTTTTTTTTAAAATATTTATTACTATGTGGTTTTGCAATTGATGAGTTTCAAAATGTCTTTCTTATTTATATCGCAAATGCTTGTTACAATACACATATAAAAAAAATAATTATTATTATTATAAGAACTTAATATTGTTTGATATTAATTTAATATTGAATTATTTATATTTATTTTTTAGGTGAAGACAAACCTGCTGCAAATGGAGCAGTTCCGGAAGATATAAGTCAGTTTTACCAACAATTGGATAAAGATGATGATGACGACGAGACTACTGATATTACTGCTAAGAATTCGGCTGTTGCCTTTGAAGTGGACCCTGATAAGATAGAGGTAAAAATATAGGGCTTTGTATTTCTGTGAGTTTTTATATATAGTGTAAATATGCCGTCGAACGTCGAACGTGGCGCATCCTTTGCTTGGTCTAAACCGGTTTTTACTGCTTTACGACAACTAGCCGGTTGCTTATACTGATAGCAACGATATTTAATTCTTTATATAATTTTTTGTGTTCGATTTATTAATTGTGAAAGATAAAGTTGGCAATATCACTGTACAGGAATGAATGTGATAAAACAGTAAAAAAAAACTTAAATCGTGAAAAAAACACTGCTCTTGGTGATATAACGAATGATTAATTATTTTCTCAAACGACACATTAGACGAGAGTTAGATGCTAAGGCTGATATATCCGGTGTAACGGCGGTTGATTTTTTTCTGTTCAGTTTTCATTGACAAATAAAAATTATTGAAAATTGATGCGTCATCAAATTAAATGTGAACTACTCTGCTCTCTCTGCTCTGGTAAGCAAAGCGCGGCGTTATGTTTTGGCATTCATCAAGGAATAGACGGAGTGTTTTAACACAAGGTTGCCGCTGGATACCGTGATAATGCGTGAAGCTATAAAAAGAAAAATAACAGATACTATCAGGTAGTGATAAATACACATCATCTCTTTCTAAGTAATGATATATAAAAACAATTATTAGGTAATACAAAAACGCTGTATTGAACTGGAATATCCTTTACTGGCGGAATACGACTTCCGCAACGACATCGTGAACCCCGATATCAATATTGACCTAAAACCGACCGCTGTACTGCGTCCGTACCAGGAGAAGAGTCTGCGTAAAATGTTTGGTAACGGAAGAGCCAGGTAATAATAATACTTATACTAAAAAAATAAATTAAAGTATTTAACTTTATTTTTTGAGGTGGGCGTGGCGTAGGGCTATAAGCGTGCGACTGCAAATGCGGCGGTTGTGGGTTCCATTCCCACTTGGGTGAATGAAATATTTAATAGTTTAATTTCCTCGCATCTAGGTTCTATCGAAAGAATTATAAATACAATTGTTTTTTAAATACAATATTAAGAGCGAATCAGACTAGCCGATCGAAATGCTATATACCACCTTCTCCTTCTGCTATAATTTCATTTTTTTTTTAATTTCTTACTATAAATTCTCACATTTGTCCTTTATCCATTCCGTCCGTTCCCTGCTTTACCCTTAAAATGGTGGTTGGTAAACCAAATATTTGCCGTAGATCGGGCGTGATAGTGCTGCCGTGCGGCGCGGGCAAGTCGCTGGTGGGCGTGACGGCGGTGTGCACGGTGCGCAAGCGCGCGCTCGTGCTCTGCAACTCTGGTGTGTCCGTAGAGCAGTGGAAGCAGCAGTTCAAGTGCTGGTCTACGGCTGATGACAGCATGATATGCCGGTTGGTCCATCTATGACTTGATAATTTTACTTTAAGAAAATAGCTTAAAAGTTAGGAATTATGTTTTCTTATTAGAATCATTAAAATTGGCGAAATGTATAATTCAAATTGAAATAAAAAAATATAGAACAATTGTTTTCTTAATTATTAATAGGAACGTATATACGACATAATTGGAATAAATAAGAACTATTGTGCCAAAAAAAAAGTAAATACATTTTTAATTCATCTAGTGATGTTATCAAAAATTAGTTATTTATTCACTTTAACCAAAAGATTTACATCGGAGGCAAAAGACAAGCCGATGGGCGCCGGCATCCTCATCACCACGTACTCTATGATCACGCACGGCCAGCGGCGCTCGTGGGAGGCGGAGCAAACCATGAAGTGGCTGCAGGCACAGGAGTGGGGGCTTGTGGTGCTCGACGAGGTGCACACCATTCCCGCCAAAATGTTCCGCAGAGTGCTCACTATAGTGCACTCGCACGCTAAACTTGGTGAGTACATACAGTAGGGTCGACAAGTTGTGATTTGCAACCGCCTGCCGCCGGCGCTCTGTACTTTTGCGTATTGTTTACTCGGGAAATGATCAAAAGTAAGAAAAATTCTTAAATCAAATTTGCGTAACCATTTACAGTTAAGTGGCGCGCGGCCACTGCTCGTCGACCATACTACAGAGTATCAGTACCTACACATTATAATATAATTTGTAAATCTTTCCTACTTATTGAATAGACTGATTTTGATTAAATCTTGACGTCCTTTCTCAAAGATATAATCAATCAATCCTTTACTCAAATATACCTACATATACTCAATATATATATATATATATATATATATATATATGTGTGTGTGTAATGTACTTTATAAACATTTTTTAAGCTCACATTACATTCAGCATAAAGCAGTTGAAGGAACTTGCTAAGATATTTTATTCCACACCTTTTGATACAATGTGGGTTAATTTGTGGTGCCCAACACCGCGCTTTGTCTTGTTACCACAGCGAGGAAATATAAATAACTCATTCCCCTAAATCGAACCACCGAACAACCATCGCATTTACCATCAAAAGCTAAGCTTCCACGCAACGACAGCCTTTTCAAATAAGTTCAATGAATATTTATACATTTGAACCCAGGTCTGACAGCAACCCTCCTCCGCGAGGACGACAAGATCGCCGACCTCAACTTCCTGATCGGCCCCAAGCTATACGAAGCCAACTGGCTGGAGCTACAGGCGCACGGGTATATCGCGCGCGTTCAGTGCGCGGAGGTGTGGTGCCCCATGACGCCGGAGTTCTACAGGGAGTACCTTGTTGAGAAGTACGTATGGGGAGGATTTGTTGTTTGTTGTTGTGCTGGATGGAGCTGAGTTCCTCTTTCACGCAGAAACCACTGAACAGACTTTTTTGTATTTTGCCATGACCATAAACTACTTAGTTACCTAATGGTAAATAAGATACATGACCAAATGGATAAATGGGTGGATGACTATACATATATAATTAAATATTTACAATTCTTTTTTAAATATTCCTTATTACCTTACATTTAATTGACAAGCTGACCTATGGCCGCACAGGAACAGAGAGAGAGAGAAGAACAAGAGAATATTTAGGCATATATTTTACATTAGTTGTTAATTAAACATTCTACCAAAATAATATTTAAACTCAAACCAGTCCATTAAACCAATATTTATATTTCAGAATCAACAAGAAAATGCTACTATATGTAATGAATCCATCAAAGTTCCGCGCGTGCCAGTTCCTAGTTCGATACCACGAGCGTCGTGGCGACAAAACTATAGTGTTTTCTGATAACGTATACGCCTTGCGACATTACGCCGTTAAAATGAACAAACCATACATTTACGGGCCAACGTCGCAGAACGAAAGGATACAAATATTGCAAAATTTTAAATTTAATCCTAAAGTTAATACAATATTCGTTAGTAAAGTTGCCGATACGAGTTTCGATTTGCCTGAAGCTAATGTATTGATTCAGATATCTTCGCACGGCGGGTCGAGGCGACAGGAGGCGCAACGACTGGGTACGTGTAATATAATTTATTTACTAGTACATCCATTACATCATATTTTATATGAAATATTTGTTATTGGTTATTTTATATGATTTCAAAAACATACACTATTGACATTTACGACTTTTTTAGCTTTACGCTAAATCCAATATATAACAAGGTAGGCAGAGGGAAAGAGAAAAAAAAATAGAATGAAGAATTGAAAATAATCCCATATAAATTATAATTGTAGTTGAATTCCGCTGCACCACATTATTCATATTATTTTAACCAACTATTCATAATTTATTATTATTTGTTTTCTTCACAAGGTCGAATTTTAAGAGCGAAAAAAGGTGCATTGGCAGAGGAGTACAACGCTTTCTTTTATACACTAGTTTCTCAAGATACATTGGAAATGGCCTACAGTCGGAAGAGACAACGATTTCTTGTTAACCAAGGTTATAGTTATAAGGTAGATAATGATTTTAAATACTGTCGTTGTAAAGATTTTAAAGGAGCACGGTTACACTTTCGCTCCAGTTTTCCAGATTTCGCGTGTTGAGTGGTGGAATTCAACATTGTTCTTTGCGCTTGAAAATAATTTATCCCCCCAAGTTCAATTCCCGAACACCGAACCGTCGCAATTACAGTCAGACGCTGCTGCGCCGCGACAACCTCTTTGCTATGATTTATACTAATTCAGTTTATTTAAATACTTTATAGGTTATTACAGAACTCAAAGGGATGGACCAGGAACCAGATCTCTTATATGGCACCAGAGAAGAACAGGGAATGCTTTTACAGAGTGTAAGTTTTTATATCTGCATAATTATACTTTAAATTAGTAAATACATATATTAGTATATTATAGAAGTCGGTAATAACAAAAATTAAGTATAAACTGACTTAGAATTTTTTATCATCATTAGTAGTGAGTAGTAATCCAACGTATTTCTAAATCACATTAATAATATCAGTAGTTTAATACGAATAATTGAATTACCAAGTTTTCAAATTAAATTGGTTCTTTTTTCTTTAACGAGCTTTTAATAATTTGTCGATTTTAATAACTGATAAAGTATTTTTATTTTCAATATAGTCCCCCATAACCTCAATATTTTTTACATCGTGGTATTAAGCTATGACATCTTCCCTGTAAAAAAATACTTTCCTCCTTGCCTGCAAAATACATATTTATTGTCGCCTTCAGCTCTTCACCATTGAAAAATGGTTTACCACGGAGATCTTTTTCAGATTTAGGAACAAATAATAATTACTAAGTGCCAAATCTAGACTACAGGGTTGGTGCTTGATATTTTCAAAGCTATAATCGCGAACAGCAACCTTGGAAATACGTGCCGTGTAAACAATACAGAGACGGCCAATTAATCCCATCTTTTCTCTTTATTTTCTTCCCTTAAATTCGCAAAGTTGAAGCGTAGGATGTTCAAACAACAAAATTTTTTTTGAGCCCCAAAACACCGTGGCCACGACTTTCCCAGCAGATGAAGTGATTTTAATTTCTTTGGAGGGTGTTATTGTGCTATTGCATGGACTTTACAATACAGCGCGGTGCTCAATTTTCTTCAAAATTGTCGCGTCAGTCCTTTTACTTGTCGTTACACAAAGGATTACTAGCAAACTAATGATTATAAATGTATTACATTTTACATTTATACCCTTAGATAGTGTCATTAACGAAATATAGGATTGTACTAAGTAAATAATATCGATACCGAGAATACATTAATTTCCTGAAACGATATATTATTAACTTATGAATATAATGTAATAAACAGGTGCTGGCGGCATCCGAAACAGACTGTGAAGAAGAGCGCGAGGGCGTCCCGGGCGGCAGCGGCGGCGCGAGGCGCGCCGGCTCCTCGCTGGCGTCGCTGGCAGGCGCTGACGACGCGCTCTACCTGGAGCACCGCCGCAACGCGCACCAGAACAAACATCCGCTTTTCAAGAAGTTCAGATATTGAAAATCGAAATATTTAAAGTATGTATGCTATTTCGTTGCGTTGTTGGGTTCTGTCACTCTACGAGCAATGAGCAGTGCGTGGAGAATGGAGAGCTCTACCAAACCTGCTACTATGTGCGTGATGCAGCGTGAAGTTAAAAAAAAAGAATTAGTAGTTATAATAATTATTTTGCGCTAATTATTTTATTTATTTTGCATTTACCTATAAACTATATATATACAACTCAATTTGATCCGTCGCAAAAATAATTTAATTAAAAATGTCTTGGACAAACAAAAATGTCAAATATCAATTGAACCTAAAACTAACTGAGACTCAATAACTAAAACATCTCAAATATATACTATATGTAAATTAATGAATCAGTAATTTAGCTTTTTTTTTCAGCTACCAACTATAAACACATAATATGATAGTATGATAGAAAAAATATAAGTGACTTAATCAACAATATCAATGAAAAATAATTCAAAAGTGATAGTGACTGATTTTATTTATTTTAATAAATATATAAACGCAAATAATATTGTTTTATTTCTTAATATTCTACTCTCTTCCTCGAAATAAATAAAAAAAAATAAAAAATATGATTCACACATTTCACTTTGTTGTAGCAAAACAGAAAACGACGACGGCGCACCAGAATGGGCTCTAGTTGAGTTACAAGGTCTAATACAAATGAAAAAGGAAAAGCAAAGTGGTCCAACGGTCGTTGGGGATCTTCATTATTTTAACAGAAACAAACATCCTGTACTTGTATTAGGTCATCACGTACTAAACGGAAAAGAAGTTAAACTAGAACAACCAATGGCGGTCATGGAGAAGATCACGGACGGTGCAAATATCACGTATAAAGTAAAAGCTTTAGTTAAAAAGAAACTTCTGTTTAAGTCGAGACCCAAGCCTATTATATCTAATGTAAACGAAAGAGTATGAATAAAATGTTTTTGTAATTAAATTGTATATTTTTGAACTTATCTTGTGTCAATATGCTTTGACCTGATTCTTAGTAATTATTTTATATTCATGAAAATTGTGTAAATATGAATAGGTACATGCATGGGCGAAGGAAGAGGGGTGGCCGGGTGGGCCGTGCCATCCCCAGAAATTTTGTTTGCCAAATAGCTTGACCCGAAAAATTAAAAAACATTCGTGTTCGTGTGAACACGTATGTGTAAAGTTAAGGCAATACCCCCTCCAAAAAATATCTTTAAATACGCCAATAGGTACATGCCCAAAATGGTATTAAGTTGCCTATCTAGTAAGTCGTTTTTAATGCTGTTAAAAAGTAAGGAATAATTTAATAAACTTTTAATTTTATTTATTATATAGCCAATAATCATTTGGGAGTCCTGAAGCAGTATGTTTTTTGCCCGCTTGTACTATATGATTTTTTACTTAATATTATTTAAGTCTACTTAGGGAAAATTTATTGACAATTTTATATGATTATTATCACTAATTCAATCGTATTTTGAATGTTTTCATAATTTATTTGATTTTGCTCGCAAAAAATGTTAAATATAAAAATGTTTAGTTATGTATTAAACAGCCAAAACCATTTTTTTTTAACATAACATCCATTATTATTATATCCATTATTCACATCTAGCTGCTAAAAACTATATAAAAATCATCAATATATTGGTAAACAATGCAATGACTAAATATTATTATTTCTATTTCAAAAGGAACTATTTGGACACTGGAAAGTTATGTTATTACCTGCAGGTAATGTAACATTAGTAATTTAATTATAAAGATAATAAAAATAAAACCAATAAGTACTATGAAAGGCACTTTATTTTTCTCGATAAACAGAAAATAAGTTATTGCTATACTTATGTGTAACTTATTTTAACGAAACACTAAATAAATGTTGATGTTAGACACAAAATTACATGTCAAAGGAATGGACACGCCAAAGTGTAAACAAATAATTGAAATATTCTCGTTTCATTGCATGCAAACTTTAGAACGTTAAAAATCGGTTTTGAACTTTGGTGGACGACATAAATTATATGATAAACAAAAACCTCTAAAACAACAATATAAACAATTTAAAACTACAACATAACTCGACAGTCTCTACTTAAGCCTAACAAAGAACTTTTGCAATCAAAAACTGCTTCAAACATTCGAATTTAATCACCTGTGAATTATAAATCAAAATATGCAGTCTTTTAAATGTAAACGAACATGTCAAATACCTTAAACATTAAAGAAATCATTTGATGTTTACAACAAGTATAATATACATAAAAACAATTATACATATATCAGAATAAAAAATACATACATATATATTTTATATTTTTTTTATTTTCATTTGAAATATACATTTGTATATTTCTTTGCACATATCGAAAAAAAATATATAAAGGAAAAAATATATACATAAACAAATATAAAATAGTGAATGTAGACAATGATACGCTCACAAAGTTCCGACTGTGAAAGTTCTAATAAGAAAGAAGAAAGTTCAGAATTCGAAATGCGTCTAACGTTAAAACAAAGTTATATGATAACTCGTTGCGTCCACTCTCGCCGAACATTACACTATGTGACCTAGCAGTACGACACACTATAGCTAAACCCCGCCTTACATCAAAACACTTAACTTGTAAATTCATTAGTCAATATCTAACATTCAATATTGCATTCTGCCATATAATTTCATTATTTACAGTATGTTGTATTAACAACTAAAAACATTTACCAAAACGTACACTTTCGTATAGATGAGTGTTAAATGGTAGAAAAGGAGATTATAAGAAAATAGGAGATACAAATGATTATTTAATTTAATGGTGGCCTCAGGCGGCGTCGAAGGTGGCCCTTAGGAGCTCCTGTCCCTCCACGGAGGTCCAATACTGCACGAGCAGGTCGCGCTCCGCTTCCAAGCACGATAGGAATGTTAGTTCACCTTGACCGTTCTGTTTTAATCTGAGTAGCTTCTTTTTCAGTAGTATTATCTGAAAATGTAGCAATTTATTTTAAAATACAAAATTAAGACAAAAATTAGACGCTGTGTGGGAAACGGACTGTCGTAACACTAGGTTCCCTCTATCTACCTTGTTAAAATAAACACAGCACATATCAGACACGTAATTTTTTAAGTACTGCAAAACAGAATAATAATTTATTTAAAAAATAATAAAATGTTCAAGTATAAATTTGTCTATCCATTATTGTTTGACGTAATCTTATCTAAATAGGTTACGACCCATTAAGAGGCATCTTTAAACGATCGTTCAACACTAACGTGTACGTTTTATCTTTACAAATGAACACATATCGTGTAACATTTCTCTTAGTTCTGTTTACTCAAGTAAATTCAAATTTAGAAAATGAAGAACCCGTACTTTACTATTATGGTCTTGTAAGTATATTATAGTGTCGATATATGTCGGTGTAAAAATAAGGAACTCTGTAATATCAATAATTTAAATATAATAAGTTATGATAAATCAAAACTGTCACAAACCCAGTAAAGAGTATGAGATACTGAGTATTAACTGTAACACATATAGTTTATAGAAAGCCATATAATTTATCATCATCAAGCATCTACAAGTACGTAGAATTAACTACATCTGAATGTATTAAGTGGTGTAAGTTGAGAGGAGTGTTAGTTCAGAAGAGTGACAAGGCGAGAATAAATAAGATAATTTATTTTCATATTAATTTATGTTCAATAAGAACCGAAGTAAACTGTCATTCTCATTATATAGAAGGATAAGAAGTTTTTTTAATTCACACTTGAAAAAATAATACATTTTAATCTTAAAAAAAAACCACAAAGGCGGAAGAGAACGGCAGTGAAAGATTTCACTAAAATCAAAATGAATACATCTGAAAGGATGGCACACGCGGCATTTGTGGCGTAAGGGCACAAGGTTTGACTGTACGCGAAACGGTTGTGGGTTTCCTTCCCAGTCGGGAGAATAAATTATTTTTATTTTCTCGGTATGGTAACAGAACAAAGCGTGGCGTATAGTTCCGCCACTCATATCGAACATAATAATATAACGCAGGAGGAAAGCGAGCGCAGCCTGCCCGCGTGCGGCGCTCGCCAGGCGTGCTCCGCGCTGCTGCAGCGCTACTGGCGCGCGCCTGCGCTCGTGCGCCTGTGCCGGTGCGGGCGGCGGCGCCGGTGCGACGCGCGCGCGTCTCCCGACCATCGCATAGAACTCAACAACCGAGCCTACATGCAAGTACGTATTGCTTCTACTTTGTATGGTAGGCAGGAACAACCTCATCCTCCTCCTCTACTCCGAATTGAAGATTATATTTTAATGCTAAAAATCCATAATGTGTAATACAATAACAATATTACTATATACAGTGGTGTTGGGTGAATGGTGATCTATTTACACAAAATGCATATTTTAGATTAGTTATGTGAACGGATAGACTAATGAAAATGTATCCGGAAACAATGCTCACCAAAGTGGTGGCTTCAATTGTGGCTCAATGCTCC
>FASU01003196.1:5916-25317 GCA_001486225.1 Heliconius pardalinus sergestus | reverse complement strand
TATATTTGTACAAGCTCGGAGACCGGCCGCTACGAAGACATAGGTGCTATAAATTGTTTCAATAAAAGTTTCTACCGTAGTAAAACATTCAATATTATATTGTAAAAGTGTCTTCTACTTTGCTATGCATGGCCTAAAGACAATAGGGTTATACAAGTTACATTTTTTGCAAAAAAAGAAACTTAGGCCAAGAAACTAGTTCTGATGCAAAACGATGAAGAAACTAGACATGAAATATTTATACTTCACATTATCATATTACACGGGAATCGTGGTCGTAACTTTTAAAATTATGCACGTATGTATTTTGCAATAAGAAAAAGCACCAAAAAAAACAACTATATCTAGTTTGCTCTATACTTATACAATAAATATATAAATTTCGATGTACACTTACACGGGTTTTATGGCAGCGTAAGTATTCACCAGCGCTGGTAATAACGAACTCGTATTATATTTACAATAACTGCTCCGAACATTATTATCCAATGAAACGACTCGAGAGCTTATAATTACGAGCGCCTTAAATAAACGCTATAAAAGTTGTCTTTTAATTAAATTCTGATAAGCAATCACAGAAAGTGATCTCGTTTTAATCGCTCACGTTTTTAGTGTTACATGCGTTTTGTTTTAGTACAAACGCATTATTAATATTTTATAATGTTCAAAGGAGAGTTAATTAATACGAATACTGCTATAATTGAGGCCGTCGTAGCGGTCATGGTGTAAAGCGACGGTTGTGAGTTCGATCCCCACTCGGGAAAATGAATAATTATTTATTAATATTATCATTTCATCGCTCTAGCACAAAGGCAAAGGCCCCAAGTTGAGTTCCGCCACTCAACAAGCAATGACTCAAAAAATATGGCGGAAAGTGGGGACGGAGTATCTTGACACTAGGTTTCTTTGCCTAACCTATGAGGTATACAGCTTGAAGGTGATTTAATTATTTTTTATATACTATTATTCTTTGAATGCTTTCCAAAACTTGAGGCCATGTCTGCCGCGGTCAAGTTGTGCGTTTAACGCCGACCCACATTTGAAGGATACAAGTAGCTGCCGAGAAATTTACCGCTAACATGCCATATAAACTGTATGAATTTTAGGTCGCCACAAGAATAGTGTGCTCTTACCGACATCTGCGCAAATATTGATTTAGTAAGTCGCAGCTACAATAGCGTCGGTGCTGCGCCCGCGCAACCTATCTAGTACTGAGGACTATCGACGGCACGTCAAAATGGACTTTCTTTCCATCGGCTGTATCGAGCGGTAAATATACATTAGCATTCGTAGCTCATAACAGTTTGAGGATAAACATATGTTAACACCTTACATATATTTTACTTAGTTCGGAAAACACAGTTATCATATTAATTTAACTGGGTATCTTAATAATATCTTGTTATCATTTCCGTACATATTTCTGCATTAGCGAGATAATCGAGTTATAATTTTATCAGACACCAAAACGAATAAATAAAAGTATTTAATATTTAATTTCCTCGAATGGGCATCGAACCCATAACCTCAACACATAACTTCCCAATTGCTAGATATATAAAACATATGCTACAAATGATTAATATTTCAAAGAAGCTGACCTCAATCAACACACAGAAAGTAGTGTTGTGTCTTCCGTAACGTTACTTCATGTCAACTTTAATATCCAATAATCATAAAAAGAGGGCCTGAGATCGGACATTACCTCGTTGTACACACTCCATTTAAGCAACGGGTGATATTAAAGGTAGTTGTGTACCGTTACGAGACGCCATAATTAAGTAAAATTTATTTCCAAACTTGGACCACTTACAGAGTTTTTTATTTAATATATAAGTGTAATAAAAAATTATCACAATAAATTTATTTATAGTAGGTTTTAATAAACTATATTAATCTTATATCTTAGTTAAATACAAAAGAATAATTAATAATATAATAAAACTTTGTTTAGCAAAGAAGCACCTACTTTAAAATTAAACATTAAATATAATAAATATTTCAACATTTAATTTGTACTTGTTAAAAAAAAACAAGATATAAATAAAACATGACCGTGAATCATTACTACTGAAAACGCATTTAAAATAAGGAAACATCAAAAATTACGTCACGCCTATATACATATATAAAATATATTATATTTATATATTAAAATACCATAATCTGTGTTTTTTAACACTCAGTCGTGATTAGATCCATCATCAAAACACAAACGAACAATATGCTTGTAATTATTATTATTAGTTGTGAGAAAAACACGCGTAAAAACGCTTCTAAATTCTTTCAAGGTAAAGATGCTAACACGATGTAAAAGCAATACAGTCGAGCGGCTCGAATACGGAAGTACCATAAATTAGTATATCCAACTAACGATCGGTGAGGCTGGATTGATGTAATAAACCCTGAGGCTGCTAGCCAGATTGCTATTAAGGATGCCGTAGACGCCAAGTATCCTAATGGATTCAATTTTATCTTGCCTCGAGTCACGCAAATATTAGCACTGGCAGCCACATTTTCTCCTCTTACTTTTGTACTTTTGCGTGTATCACCGATTTAATGCTAATTAAATGTAAAATACTGTTAGTTTGATAAGTTAGTTAGTACATTTTGTAATCCAGAATTAGATTTTCCTTAGTTTTAGTTCGCTGAACAGCGAGGTGAGGTGAGGGAACCGCGCCGGTGCTGAGGTGGTACGGTAACGGAGGTTCATGCTTTTTCAGTCACAGGACAATGACACCTTGCGTTCCGCACGATAAAACAACTTGGATATTTTATATTCAAATTAATCGTTCTCTTATAATTTCTTTATCTTACACAAACGTGGGAGATAACTCATAACAAATGAGAATACGCTAATGAAAGACATTATTTTTTTTCAAATGTAATGACGTTTAAGAATACATATTATTGCTTGCTGCCTTAGATGTACATATTAATTAGATGATGAATTTTTATTAAAAACAATATAAATTTAGTTATCTAATTAAATTTTAGTAAGATTTAATAATAACCTTTAAATAAAGAATCTTTTGATTTTAAAATATTTCGTAGCTTCAATGATTGTTATATTTTAACATCAGAAAAGTCTGACGATGGTTTTAAAAATGATCAAAATATAACACCAGTTTTGTTTTTATACAAACAATGAATGTTCAGTGCTAAGTAGTCTCCTTATTCTCTCACGCCGCGCTTTCGACTCGGCGAGTGCGGTCCTAGACAAAGTTTGAAGTGAGTGCAACAGACACACTGCCAACACAAACTCATATATATATATATATATATATATTGGTACAAATACTAATTGGTAAAAGACCTACGCAAACATTACGTGAGAATTTTCACTTGGTAAATGGTAAAGAGGACATATCTATTTGTTTAGTTAGTTAGAGTGTGGGTGCTATGGGTCTGCACTCGAGAGCTCTTTAGTTAAGGAGTGAATTATGTGTCGGATCCAACCAGAAATATTACTGCAAGAAATACACTCACATCATAAATTGTTAGGTATTTGTAAGTGCATGGATATTAATATTTACGTATTTGTAAGTTATAGCTGTATTTATGACATCAACTTGCCTCAAACGAGCTTTCTTGCTTGAAGTTTCCCTCGTAATATGTGCTTTGCATAATTTGATTCCAGCACTTCTTATAAGAGTTTGAAGCGTTCTTCTTATGGTGATTATATTAATCTATTTTAATTTTAAGAGGATCTAGCTATTCTATAATTGTGATAGAAAATCGTATAGTAAATGCGTATAATATAATCGTATATCGAAAATAAATTCGTTACTTTTTATATACAACTTGGTCATTGATAAAATAAAAAAATCTGTAAACCGAAGAATAAACAAATGAAAATATATATTTATTTATTTTTAAAAATTGATTAGAAAAACGTTTTTATTTTTGTTTATTAAATATATACTTATTTTAATCATAATTCTCACATTTAAATAATTATTATTCAAGGAGACTTTGCATATATCTCTGAACTGTTGTGGTTACGCTGCCAGACATACAGACAGACAATTAAAAATTTGAACTTGAATATGTCCTTAGACTTTCAAAAAATTGTTTTCCCGTCTTATATATTATATTTTTCCTAACTGTTTAAACACTGTTAATGCTTTATTATATAAAACATATTCTTATATTAATAAATCGAATGAATCATTAAGAAATAGATTGATGAAATATATTTACTGGAACACCATACGTGCATGTATTCGCTAAATTTCTTTCAACCGCCGCGGGAGCTATAGCCAATGAACAATGCTATATTTGGCACAATGACGTCAGTACTTTCACACAGTATCAAAATCTGATTGACAGGAAAGGAGATAATATTGTAATAAAAAACTTAGACCAGCAAAAAATTTGGGCTAAATAACATCATAACCTACATTCCAGTCGGTGGCGGCGCGTTCTACACTGTAGTGAATGTAAATTTTAAACAGACTTCAAGTAGGGCCATATTTGTGTGTTTCTCTTTTATCGGTCATTGTGGCCAGCAATGCCACTTGGCTATATTCTGATATTGATATTCATGTGGTGGTCCGTTCCGAGGTTTCTTACGCACACGTTGCCAGAATTACCTTTATTGCCTTCCAACAGCCATGAAGTCCAAGAACGGAAACTTTGCCTCAACAATGCTATCAATATTAAATTATATTTTATAAATGTTTAACAAAAACAATATTATTGTTTTATTATAGTAATAGAAACATATTAATGTAAACGACAAAAATAATAATAATATATTTTACTTATTTTAATTGGAATGTTTCAATTTAGAATCTTATAAGAAGAGATTATACGTATATTTACATAAAAGAAGGCGAATACTGACCCTCGTTGATAAGTTTCTTTGAAACCATGAAATCAAAGTCACGTTTCAAAATAACGATATACAAGTGAAACAGAAACGGTTTATGGGTTTTTTGCATCATTTTTGTAGCACCGTAACGGTTAAGCTCCTTGTCGCTGTGTACTCGTATAATGACTATCTCGAATTAGGTATCTTCTTGCTCATGTATCTTTAAAGTCATTGTTGGAAAACAAATGGTTGATTTAAATGTCTCTTTTGCTTAGATAACCTATAAAAATGTCTTATTTTCCTAAAAATAATAAGGTTTCTGGGAGATAAAAGAGTTTCTTTTGTCTTTTCGAGAACAAATTTTACAAAAATTAGGTAATTAAATAATTCTTGAGCTTTTATGTTTTTAACAACATAATTTAAAAAAAAATTGAATATAAACTTACTATAATGATATACTGTGGCGATCAATGACGTTAAAATTCGCAGATTAAAGGTTCTTATAATTTACCATTTTCTTAGGAAAAGATGACGACGCTTGGTCGCGGCGCAAGCGCATTCTGTCACAGCGCGCGCATATTGACAGGTTATTAGATATAAATGTGCAATAATTTAATTTTAAATTTTACTATCTTTTTTGCTATATCTTAATCGATTTCTTTGTAAAATTATAAACCTACATTCCTATAACGACAAACAATTATAATTTTATATGGTGAAACAAATCGATTACGACCTAGGTTGATATCCAATAGATATTAGACTCTGCATAAGCTATATTCTCCGTAAATAATGAGAGTCGATGCTCTTGGCCTTGTGTTTTTGTGTTTATATAAAAACACTTGTAAAGCATCAGGGCCGTTAAGAAAATAGCGTCATTCGGCCACTTAGCTTTTGTCAACTAAGCGTAATTCCGTAGTCTAAAAACTAAATACTTAGGTAAAACAAAGAAATATAAAGTTTTTAACCTTGTCAAGCAAAAAAATTAAAGTAGATACCTTATATTGCGAGTACCTATGAAAGTCTTTAAATATACTATACAATATTGAAGGACCACTGAGGTAATAAGTTGGTAGGTATACTAGTAGATAATTAAATTATATTATTTAAATTAGTTATCCGAAATTACAATTAGCCAATGATCTAAACTTAAAAAAAATATAATCTTTACAAAAAAAAACTCGACAAAATAACCAAATTGAAGAGATTATTGCTTTTTAATTTCTACATAAATTAAACGTAAGCTACAAATCACGTTTCTTTCATTTCAAATATTTTTTCCGGATATATCAAAAAGTCTAATTTTATATAAATATTGTAAAAAAAACATATGAATAAGTGAAACTGCACCCTAAACTCATCTCAGGGGTAAGGGCTGGTACGACGAAGGGCAACAATGGAACCTTCACCCCGCACTTGAACTCCGAGCTTTGCGCATTGAAGCGAGGCAAGCGTCGTTTCGCTTGCTGTCCAAAGCGTCTTGTAGGTACATTAGAATTGTTTTTGATCTTATATAATTACCTTTGTAATGTTTTATTTAATTTAAAAGTTATTTATCTGAAGAAATAACAAGAAATAAGCTGTTCCAATGAAGGTACTAAAACAATTTCTATTTTTAGTACAGTCATGATTCCTAATAACGGAAATAAATATTTAACAATTGCGAAAAATAATAAAAATGTTATTTTATTACGTATATAATAAAGTACTTTTAAATTATTTATATATTTTTTGCATCAAAAATGTATTATTCATGATTTTATTTAATACTTTTAATTACCTACTACAGACCAAATTTTATAGGTTCATTTTCAAATAAGTTATGAAAATTGAGGAAGTTTCCAGAGTAGGTGCCGGTAGTCTTTGTAATAAAATTTAGCAAGCTAAGAAAAACTACTTTGCACGAATAATATTAAATATACAGGCTGTTCATTTAAAAATAAATTATGGTTAGTAGTATTTTAAATTAATCTATTTATTTCTATTTTAAATTAATTAATTAAATTAATATGCCGATAATTGTAGCAGATTATACAAAAATAGCCCCCATATACAATTAACTTTAAACAAACAGTAAAGCTCATTCATATTTCTAATGATAAGAATAATTACTTAGTAGATACAATCTCAAACGATTGTATGGTGACTGTGAAATATCGAATTTGTCACGGTCATTCTCGGCACGCGGTCTTTAGGTATCACGCGAAAATTTGCTTGTTAACTTTAATTTTATCGAAACTATAAATGAAATTAGTATCAAAATTATTGTTTATCTTAAAATTATCAAAAATTATAGGATATTTTATTAAAAATATAAGTCGTGATTTATTCATACGTAAGCTTTTTTTATTATATGTAAACGTAATATATGAATGTATGTGCACAATTAAATATGTAATATTTACAAATGCATTACAATAAATTTGTAATTATTTTAATAATGAAATTGTAATATTTAAGCATAATTTTATAATTTTTAATCTATTCTGTTTTATACAAAACAATGTCTTACCTAACAAATGTATTTTAATTGAAAAATAGAAAAAAAATATACTTCACCGCTAATATATATTTTTGATCATAACCTAATAAAGTGAGCAAAATATTTATTTTTTAATGTAATATAATTATTTCTTTAATATCTTTAATAAAATATAAATACAGTAAGTTAAAGCAGAAAAGCTCCGAAACAAATTTTCATATGATGCTCTGTAAGCGTATTTTCTTCAGTAAAAAAAGCCAAATACATCATCAATTAATATTACAAAAAAAATATTCCCAACAGTTACCATTCACAAAAGACTCACCTCTCTTCTCAGTGCAAAAAAAACAGCGTTTTCGTTCCGTAGGCAGTTCGAAGTCGGATACAGCGTATTGTATTGGGTACAGGGTGTTTGTTCGTTGCAGTGAGTGTCACTGTCCAAGTATGAGCCGTCGTCGTCTGGAGCGTGATGCCTACGGCACGGACGGGCCGGCACTGACGTGACGCGGGACGGGCGCGCGCGACGCCGACGGAGGCTTCGCAGCCGAGCTTTCAGCGACACAGAACCCGCACGCACTTGCACACTTGCACACTCGCCCTCGTCCACTGTTGGGGGCGCCCGACGCGCGTTTGAACTCTGCGCACTGCCCGCTTTGGCGTATAAATATGAGGCCCGGTGGCGGGGGCCGGCGCCGGACCACGACGCATCGCGAAACCACATCGACATAAATTCAAGATGCAGTCGGTGTCTTCCCAATTGATTTTATTTCTTATCTATCGGTTACAGCCAATTAGCAAAAGCTGGCTCTCCTAGCACTGTCACGGTTTCCGTATACCCGCTATGAATATATACATATTGATGCTAATTTTCAGGTGACAATTAGATATCCTGGAAAAGGACTTGGACTTAAGCCCAAGATTACTTAAGTAATAAGTGAAATTTGATTTTAAATATTGATTGATCTAAAATCTCTGTATATCTAGGATTGTATATAATTTACAGCTACTATTTATATTTAATAATATTTAAGAAAATATTCTTTTAAATAAGCAAAAGCTTTTACTTACTTATAACTCGTAGGATGTAATATTATGATATCCCAGAGTAATTGATGCGAGCTCAGCCGTCTAGATCCCTTATAACTTGCCTGACCAGTAAAACGTATATTGAATTGCATAGACGACCTACGCAAGCGACGAACGATTACACTCTTTCTACCTCTATGAGACAAGGTGGAAAGGAGCATTTGACAAATGGCATCGTAATATACCAGTATATTAGTTACTAGTTACCAGCTAGGTGTGTTATCATAACAGTAAAAGATAACATTAAACTTTTGGAGGCATTATAGAGCTGGATTCATGATATTCATATTCATATGTCGCTTTTTTCAGCTTCATTTCTTATAGGCAGCATTCTTCCTAGTACCAGTGCACTCTGTTTTTTGGTTTTCGAAAGAATTGGAAACATCGTAGGTCCAGTGGTGCATCACAACGCCGCCATATCTTTCCATAACGGGTAAAAGAAAATGTCGATCGAGCCTACAATCGTCACGTTTACAGTGAGATGATGTCCCATTGTGTAATGATGGCCACATAATCAATTTCATTTACTTATTCAATTTGGTAATTGCTCTTACGGAAATAATCTATGGTTCCTGGACTAGGATAGCAAAAAAGGAACCCTTGTAAGATCTGTCAAGAGAGCTTTTATTTCAAAAATGCTTGGAAATATCGAGTTGAAATTCAAACCCTATACTCAGAGCTACGGCCCCATGATTTTCTAAAAAAAAAGAACAAAACGCGTATTTCACACTATAAAGGGAGTCAAAATTCATAGGGTACTTCCGGTTGACTTAAAATGATAAAAATTGGCACCTAGCTTCTATAGTTCCAAGAAAATTTGTTTATGAAAAAATCTGAAAACTATAGATTTGTGCTTAAATTCTAAAAATAATAGCCTTAAAGCTGCTACTTCAAGTAAAGCATCAGATGAAAGCGCTCCGGCTAAGCTAACCTTGAATTTCAGAAAAAGCTCAAGACTTCCAATTTTTATACGGAATCGGTAGGCGAGTCCGCCTCGCGCTTACCCGGTTTTTTTCATACAAAATGATAGCAGAATGTAATCACACTTAAATTGCGATAGACAAATAGACACGACAGTAGAGACAGACACGCTCAAAGAACTCTATTACTAGAAACCAATGAATGTCTCTTGCATACAAACCACCGTTTGCCATTCTTGACAGCTTTGTTTGTTCAAATGGAAGTAATACTTGGATAGAGATTAATTGAAACAAAAAAATGTATTTGGTTAACATTTCAAATATATTTTGAAAATTCTATTTTTATTCCCGCACACTGAGTCCATTTTGCTCACTATTTTCCACTGTCACCCAGCTCCAATATTGATGGATTGTGGTTTCTGTTTAATAAGAACTTTATGTGGCCTATCATATAATATTTGTATTTTTTTTAGTTTCACGCTGTATCCCGCACTGACCAGGGTAGGTGCAATAGGGAACCTAATGTTAAGGGACTCCGCCCTTTTTGCCGAATTTTCGAGGCATTGCATTCAGTGGCGGAACTCACCGCTGCGCCTTACCTTGTAGCCCAAGATCCCAGGGCCCCCAGACATATGCACATACACGAGTACTTACCGCCTTTGAGAGGAAGCGCCAACTTAAGATATATTTCTGTCTGGACGTGACGTAGGTCTGGGGGCCCTGAGATCTCATTTTATTGTTCAAAGAGTGGGTGCTAGTATTAAAAATATTATAATTAAATAATTTATAATTATAATTAAATATTATTATCCTCCCAATTTTCATTAATTGCAAATGCGTAGGCACAACTATGTGTGTGGTTAAATGTCCCCCAATGACAGCATTAAAAAGTTAATTCATTTGACAGAAGTAGATATTTATTGTTGCAATAAACTAGTAAAACTTAAAAGACGTTAAATACATTCTTGTAATTTAGTCATGGTTGGAAAATTAAAAACACAAAAAGTATAAACACTACCAGGATAATAAATAATTGCATATTAACCTTAACAAGAAATCATTCACATGAATCAGATGTTTATATCTACGTGTCAACATGATTGTGCGAAAGATATAAATATAAATACCAACAAGTACCAACCAATTAGTTAATTATTTAGCCATCTATACAAAAATATTGAAATTTCTATCACGTTTGGTATTATTTGCCTCGAAACATATGAACTTCCTGCTCGTCTTGTCAGTTTTATTTTAAAAAATATTGAAAATATACAAGATTGTCTAATTAATATATTAACTTTAGGCATAGATAAATTGTTTATTCTTGTATAATATTATCATACTACAGATTTTCTCATTTTCAAAGTGTTATTCCAGATTTAGTGAATGAATTATTAAATATTTCACTTCCCCTGGTGGGAATCGAATCCAGAATCGCGCGTCGTCGTTGCGTTTACAATCGCACGCTTGTGCTCTTGCGTTACAACAACCTCTTTTTAAATATTGTAATAAAATATTAATCATTCATTATATAGAAAAAAAACTTATTTACATAATTGTTTTTTTTGTCTATTTTTGGTTGTTTATTCTATCAATTAGTAAATCATTAATGATTTATTAATACAATATCATCAAAGCCACCCATCTATCATAACCATTGTGCCCAGAATTAGGCAAGCTAAATTTAATTGGCCAAAACACAATTTGCATATGACATATGTACACGACAGTCGACGCTGATATTAGTGTATGTCGTTTCATTACCAAATACACCAAATTAGCCGAAATTCATAACATAACTAATGTTATAGTGCGGCATAGAGTTCCGCCTATAACATAAGCTGTAGTAATAACCTCCTGAATTCGGCAGAAAATGGAAAACGGAGAGTCTTAACACTAGGTTCACTCTTGATTTGATTTAACATTCGTTATAAATTATAATAGATAAGGGAGAGAGTTGTGTACTACTGTTATACCAAAGGTTCAAAACAATAGCATTCGTGAGAATAATCTTTTTTGTACTAGTAAGAAGTCACTTACAAGAAAAAAAGCGATGTCAGTATCCAAACTAAATTTATATTAATTTATTATTTATATTAATTTGGTTCTTTGGTTCAAGTATAGCATATTTAACTTATTATTTTAAAATTCATTTTGAACTATAGCATTACATTTATACATGCAAAATGAATCAACTTTAAAATAATAAATATAACATAGTTGACAGTTTATATTCTCCTAAATATGTAATAAAAATTAACTTAATTTAGTTCACAGCTAATTTGCTCTACGTTACACAATAGTTAATATCCCTAGTTACTTTTACCAAGAATTTTCTAATGTACCCAATAAATATTTTTAGTCAAGTTATCAAAATAAAAAAACCATTTCGTTTTAAAGTATTAGCGTATAATCTAATCAATTAGTTCCAGTTTAGTCGTAAATATGTGGCAATCTTCAATTAAGTACTGGACGAAATTAATAGTACTTTAGAATGTGAATATTTTAATTATTTTTTTGAATGTTTATTACTTGGCGTGGTCAACTAAGGCCAGTGACTCGAGCAGGCGCCACATTTTTAAACTGCTTTGCGAACGAGTCTGAACGGATTGCTGCTTCCGCTATCAACACCGCTTTATATTTAGTTCCTTTTGTAAAATACACATTTTGAAAGAAAACTTAATGTTACTAAGGAAAGATGAAAAGCATGACCTTTGTTATATGAAAGACCTTTCATATACAAAGTGTTTTCCTCAGTATTAAATATTTCCTCAAAATAGTTTTCCTTATGTTTTTTTATCAATCAAACATTTATTTTAAATGAACATCTAAATTTATTGAAATATGATAAACAGTTAAATAAATTAAAAAAATGTCTCATCATGAAGCTCTCTATGTTAGAGAGATTTAATATAATAATTAATAATTATTATAATTTTTGCATTTACATTTCTCTTATGTTTCAAGGTAAATTGTAATTTTACACTTGTCGTAGTTTTTAGATAAACATATTTAGTATAAACAAAGAGGAAAAACACCTACGTTAATTAAAAATGTTCCATAACAGAGACATAAACACTAATCATCATATTTTTCCGACTCACCTGCACGCGACAGCGTTAAGGTGCAAAAATCATTAAGTGCAAAATTTTAAAAAAACATACAGAACCCAAATTTTGCAAACATACTCATGCCACAGTTGTTTACATTAATGAGAGTGGACCCAATCCTAATATAACGGCGTCAAGCATTACTATGCTAATTTATTATTTAGGTATTTTCTTGCCATCCGTAATGTGACACTATTTTTTTGAGACTTAACTGTAGCAGAAATATGATTGATAGTTATCCATTTAGATAAGACAATAATCTATCTTATCCTAGCACCAGGCTGCATATAAGACATTTATTACTGTTCTCTTCTAAAGCTTCAGTCGCATCTGGAGCTATTCTTATATTTTACAATTACAGATAGTTTTTGATAGAATATATTATTTACAAAATATACATTGCAATAATATGAAATTGGCGCGCGAATTTGAACGCGACAGTAATGGGTTCGATTCCCACTCCGAAGAAATAATTTAAACTTGGAACGAAATATTAAATATTTTCTTATCGTCGCTCTGGTATCAAGGCAAAGCGCGGTGTAGAGTTCCGCCACTCACCACGCAATTCCTCAAGAATTCAGTACAGAGGGGTGACCGGAAGTGTTTTAACGGGTTCCCTCTGCTTACCCTGCTAAAATATATATTTTGATCATATAGTATTATCTTATTTATACACACAAATATTACTAGTACATACATGTGTATATAGACACAAAAGTACGAAAATAAATCAAATTATACATCATAAATAATAAATACCACCTCCCCACCAATATCAACAACGCTTACCTCCTTGTAAAAAAAAAGCATAAAAACACAATTTTGTCCCCCAATATTCCTCTAAACAGTCTTAAATCTCATAGAAACAGCCAGAGCCACCTGCTCAATAGACAATAAGTTTGGGCGAAAGAGATCGGAAATAAAGAATCGCAATGTGTGCAGATCCCGTGGATGTAGTGGTAGCTATTCGTAGGTACGGACTATTGATTTTGTCCACCCCAGAACGCGTGCACCCGGCCCAGGGAAACCTATAACCCGCCAACTCGATTAACCATCTATTAATATCAATTTAGTAACTGTATGGAATATTTTGAAATAGGCTTGCGTTTGTAAAATATACTTAATATTGTTATTGTGGAGATAAACTGCGTTTTAGTAATTTAAATTATGTTTTCATATATTCTTAGTCATTACTGTCGATAAAAAAATCAGAAGATACAACGCATATTATAAGTATTAGTCAGCTTTCGTGAAGCTAAGATGATGCTACGCCATAAGATGGATCAAGTCCTTAGATCCTGTTAAGCCTTCCGCGAATTTTTATATAAAACCGGTCAGGTTTGTTAATCTTCCGGTGTTAATGTCGTAGACTTGTGGTCACGGTCTGATAGCACAAAATTTTATTATATTTAATATATAGGAAAATATACTAAATATAATTGTAGGGGGGAACAGAGTGTCTTAACACTAGGTTCCCTCTAGGTACGCTGCTGTGTGGGTAAAACTGAAACGTATTGTAACTGTTTCTATACATACTATATCTAAACATACCTCTTACAAAATTAGTCTTAATTAAACTTTTTTTTATAAAAAATTTAAAATCTTATTTATTACCCTTCCAACATTACGCATATAACGGGTCATTTTAATTTCCGGAGTGCTAGCAATAAATTATATATTCATATATTTAAGAATTCTTGTGTTTATGATGACTTAACACATAGTAGGTTGAAAATATCTCGGAATAACAACGATAAAACTGGAATAAGCGAGTACGGCATACGGCATATCTTTTATTTTTTATAGCTATTACTTTTTCTTTTTTTTATATTTTCAAAATGTTGTTCCACAATAATGATAGGGTAGAATATTTTAGAAAACATATAAAAATATGTGCCTTTCGAATCTTTTTTTGGATTGAGAGCTGGTTCGATCGAGTCTCAAAATACTAAAGCTGAAAATACTATTGATTATCTTCTAATATATTATCTTACGATTTTTTTTATAGAATAGTTAACATTTAACTTAATATAATAAACTAAAACTAAGGCAAAATAATTATATTTTTTATACTGGCCTTTTTCTATTGGCAACTATTCCAAATGTTGTTCTATTACGTACGTACCTACTACACATTACATACATTTTTTAATGTTATTTAAATTATAATCGACTTCTCTGAGTAATGCTGTAATATTTATTAATAAGCTAATAATATAAAATAACCAAAACAAACATAGAATTCTTATTACTAAAAATTATTCGAAAAACAGTAGAGACGTTATTTAGATATCGTACATAATTAGACTTAGTGTATATTATGTATTTGTAATGTAGTGTAATCAGATTATTTTTTTCTTATGTTACGTGTATAATTTAGAAATAAAAATTGCTTTGTGTGAAAGTGGAAATATTCAAATCTGAAAAAAAAATAACTACGTATACCTACAAGACGAGATAAGAATTATATTCATAGTTGATAATAATCAAGGAGCTATTTTATTCATTTTTGTAAATTATTTTATTTTTGAACAAAAACACTTAACAATAATATACTTTATATTCAAATGTAGCTGTTTAAGCTATAAGCTGCAGCTGGACATACGAAGGCTGCTTCAGTGTTTTTCTAGTGCACGCAGCGAACATGGCGTAGCGGGCGGGCGCGAGGAGTCGCGGCGCCAGCTACGAATCTCGTTTGCGCGATGGCTATCACAAACGCAATCCTCTATTCCTCGCAGTGCTAATCAATGAATAATTACTCTGTTTAAGGGGCACCTCTATAAATAGCCGGCTGGAGCGCTGACCTGGAGGGACGGGTTATACGGCCGACAGGCGGACAGTCGCAGCAGCCTCGCCCGGTGCCCGCCGCGTCCCTCCCGACCGCTCCCCGCTGCCCGCCATTGCAGCCGCGCTAATCTCACACGCCTCTGACTTTGCATCCTGTCGGTTTTTTTTTTAGTTAAATTAGCTTAAAGAAATTATGTATTGAGATACGATTTTAGCTTTAAATATTGGTTTATATCATAAAATGCCTTCAATTATTAAATTCCTCGCAATTAATTATGTGATCTGATCTAAGAACCAACAGATGCCTATGAAATATATGTAATCAAATGAAGTCCAGATAACGACTATATCGAAGGATCGAAGGTGCAACTTCCAGCTCTCAGAGCCAGAGTTGCTAACTAAAATACAATCCAACATTTAAATGTGCATACCTTATGAAATAAGAGTGGTAAACGCTAGGAACAGAACAAAAGCGTTAGGATTGTACGAGCAATTTCGCAAGTAACGGCAACTCCAAGCTCAGCTATCGCGCGGGTGCATACGGTCACGTAGAGGGTTATCGGTTATCGAGACGTCTACAGCCAATTACTATGCAACAAACATAGATTTTTTCAGATGACTAAAGGTGATCTCGAACGTGACTATTAACATACTAGAGGAATACTTAGGTGCTTCTAAAAGCAGTCGAATTCTATGTTCTCCTTTTGGCGTTAAATAAATTATTTATTTTAGAACTTAATTGTATTTTTTTGCATATTTAATCAGAAATACATGATTATCTATTCTCGCTTTTGATCTCTTATAAGTTGTGTTGTCTTATAGAAAAAAATTTAGGCCCAAATCTAAAAATTACAAATATTTTAATATATTATATTACCCATAAAATATAAGGATCTAAAAAATAATTTATCTTTGTTCGGGTTTTACTAGAATAATATTAGATATCTATGTTATCATAGTTTTAGTATTAATACATATGTCAAATTGTTTTACTTAATCATACTTATTCTGTATTAACACATTATAATGTAATCAAATAAATCGTAGTAATGGTAAGGCGTAGTGTTGTAAATTAATAAAATATCTTATATTAAAATATTGTATATTTATATAGTAAAACAATAATATATGGGCAAATTCATGTGCAATGAGTGTAAAGTAATATAAGTTAATTTGGGGAAAAGATATATACAATTACTCATATCATCTTATTTATCCAAAATAATTAAATCGGATACATTCATTCATTTATTTGGCTTTCATTTTCTACAATCATAAAATTAGGCGACAAAAATATTAAAATTAACAACATAAGCTAATCAATGCCTATACATGACAATAAAACTACACACTCCGTCCCAAAATCCATCCATATCAATTTCTTGTCAAATAAGAGAAGAATATCCGCCATATTATTAATAATAAAAAAAATATTATATCTATAACAAAAATCACCAACAATTTAAAATAACTAACCCAACACAAACCAAATATAGAGAAACGAGCGGTCGATCGATATTCTGTTATATTAATAAAAACGATCTCATACTCTTCGCCAAATATGCTCCTATTTAAATAATTCTTACCAATATCAAGGAATGAACGGCATTGACATAGACCGTGGTACACTTACCACTAGCTCACTAGCTACCATACCATTACATTACCACAGGACTACAAGGTTGAATGTCGCGCGACTGGAACTGGTGACCGGCGCGGCGGCTGGCGGTGTGGAACAAATGAGGAGACGACGCCAATTTGCCACTCGTGACATACTCGTACACTTGCTATGTTATTTGTATAACGTTAACATGCTCCACTAAATACCTATATAGAATTTTTGTTTTTCTGTTTTCAACTTAAAATATGAGTATGGCAGTCGTGACGCAATGGTACAAGGGTGTGACTGTAAGCGTGAGGGTTGTGAGTTCGGTTTCCACTCGGGGAAGTAAATTATTATTTATTAAAAATTCCATCACTAAACTCGAAATACTTCGAATATTTCTGTTTTACCAGGTTCCTTCTGCCTACCCTTTTATATTCGGGATACAGCGTGAACATAGAAAACAAGAATTTACAAAATGTATACAATTTTACCAAGCTAATTCTCAACACTTTCTCACTGCTCATTCCATATCTATTTAATGCGCCTAAATGGCCTTGAGTCCAGCAATACACTTATTGCAAGCAAAAGAAATAAAAATGATACACTTATAGCTGTTACAACAAATTACGGCATTGCAAGGACGAGGTAAAGTTGAATATTGCATCAGACCGCGAGTACGTGGAGGCAACGATCGCGAGGAATGTGGCGCACGTCGAGATGTGATGGCGACGTGCGCCCGCGCAGGATACGCTCTGCCGCCACCCGCGTCACCCGCGTCACCCGCGTCACCCGCGTCACCCGCGTCACCCGCGCCAGCCCGTGATTCACCTTGTGGTCCACTCGCTGGCACTCACTGGTCGGCTTGGGGAAATACGCACCAAATTGCAGTAGGTACCATTTACCAATCTATGATCCAAAAAATACTTACCATTAGCTTCCTGACGTCATAAATATCTGTTTACAATTATGATTCACTGTTTATTTGGAAATATGATGTTTTAAAATGTAGATAATAAGAAATTAAATACAATTTAAAAGTATTTATTTAATTTTATCTTCTTTGGCAAATTCCAAGACCTGCCTCATTAGACCTCGTATAAGATAGAGTGAGGCCGTCATGGTGCAAGGGCACAACCGTACTATTGTAAACACGATGATTGTGGGTTTGATTCCCCTTCAGAAGAATTAAATATTTAACATTATTCATTATTCATTTCCTCGTTCTGGTAACGAAGCAAAGTGCGGCGTTGAGTTCTCCGGAAAGTGAAGAACGGCAATGTCTTAATGGTGTTTCCATTATCGTGTACTAAGTTCCCATAATAACACTAGGTTCCCAGGTTCCTTCTGCGTACCTGGCTAAGGTAAAAAAAAGAATTCGAATTATTATCACAGATAACAGTTAGTTATTCTTCTAAATACAAAACAGATAAATTACCACGCAGACA
This sequence comes from Heliconius pardalinus sergestus, assembly GCA_001486225.1. NCBI lineage: Eukaryota > Metazoa > Arthropoda > Insecta > Lepidoptera > Nymphalidae > Heliconius > Heliconius pardalinus. The sequence goes on along the minus strand of FASU01003196.1, from coordinate 7,065 downwards.
CTGAACAGATATTCATTCTTGTTACATAAATATCTCCTTAGCTGGGATCGGACAGTCTCCCTTACCAAAATGCCAGGCAAATAAACAATATAAATAATATCTGCTGCTATCGCTACTTCACAATATTAACTGCCTATATGTATTGAAAGAAATATATAATTATGTCTACCAGTTGCCACCAGCAACTTTGTTTATGTGGACGTTTTTAAGCGGAATCTAGAGTTAAGATGCTTCGTTCTCCGCTTTTCGCTGAATTATGGAGGCATTACGTATTGGGTGTCGTGGAAAATATCTATTTTATTTTCCACGCCTCTGAATACCCAATGCTTCTAAACTTCCGCTTTTTCCTATGATGGAATTCTGGTATATCCTCTATTAGTATTTCGCTATGTTTCTCGAGGAAACTATTACTAACTAAAGCGCTAAAGTTTTTTTTACTATATAATTATGAAGGTATACTCGTATATAGAATACAAATTATATTAAACATTATTATATGGTTGCACGAGATTTTTTATTATAATACCCATTATTTATTGCAAAACACTTAAATGATGATAACAATCTCCATTTTCTACCTACACAGTACATCCTTGAACATATTACTTAGTCAATGAATGAATAAAAAATAGGAAATACAGAAATTAATGCATAAATCGTTATCGAATATGACGTCACTTACCTTCGTACACGTGTCTTCCTCTACATGCAGGTAGCAAATACGTTATCTTTTACCAACTGTTGAGTACAAGTGAGATTTAATTAATTTTAAAAATAAAAACAAACCAGCTTCACGCTGTATCCCGCACACAGCAGAGTAGGCAGAGGGAACCTAGTGTTAAGACACTCCGTTCCCCACTTTCCATCGAATTTTTAGAGGCATATGTTGTGGGTTCGATTGCCACTCGATCAAGGCATAGCGCGGCGTTGAGTTCCGCCACTTAACACTCTCTACCTCGTCCCGCAGTAAATGGGCAGCGAAATGTCTTAATACTAAGTTCCTACCACTCTCCTATACTCTCTGCCTAACGTGCTGTCCTATAAATACTTTCAGTAGCTACGTGACATGTATTACCTATACATAGCTCTGGCCACGAGTAATTCATTTTAACCATACGAATTAATGTGCACAAATACAGAAGTGTACGT
>FASU01003191.1:0-16056 GCA_001486225.1 Heliconius pardalinus sergestus | reverse complement strand
TTAGTTTTTTCTGTTTCGCGTTTTATTCCGTAAAATATAGTATACAGAGAGAACCTCAAGTGAAGACACTTCGTTTCCCAATTTTCAAGTGACAGTGAGAAAAATGATTCCAAGAAGTGATGATCAAACCCACAACCACTGAGATGGATGGATCAGCTCTTATGGTCGTTATTCCATTGCTTCAAGAGTCTTTATTTTTTTCTAAATATATAATATTTTTTTATACAGACATATTCGATTTCAAATATTATTAATATTCAATATAAATCCTTATATAATATGCGTGGGACGATCAAATGTCGAAATATGTACTTTATTTAGCACATTCGTCGTATCTTTCGATTTAATCTATTTACGTACTTTTATTATGAAATAAGTTTTTTTTGTTATAATATTGATATCTTTATTTAAATAGATGTGTATATCTTTATACTGTCTGTCTGTCAGCGTGACGTTTTAAGAGTCGCAAAAAAATATTTAATCGATACGATATTATGAAAGAACTGAACTGAACTGAACTGAACAGCAGTTAACTTTTGCCAATCAACACGAAAATTTAGGAGAAAATAGGCGACGGAGTGTCTTATCACTACTGTCCCCCCTACCCTGCTATATACAAAAGATGAAACTAAATATAAAATGTTCTTTCTCTAGTCCTTCCACCATCATCACCTACAATCCAGACAAGTCAACACTACTACATGCCGGGCGACATCCTCAGAGGCAACTGCAGTTCTGGTCCTAGCCGACCGCCTTCCGAGCTTACCTTCTTTATTAATGATATACCTGTAAGTATTATAAAATTTTTGTTTTTCTTTTTTTTTCTATATGTGAGAAAAAGAAAATAGTATCACTGTTAACTTTAGAAGAACATTTTATATTATAAATCTATTTCACAAGGGGAGTTTATAATGAAAATGCCGCGTTCAAATTTCATTGATTATAATTTATATATATAAAATGTTCCAAAGCAAGTGATGCAAATTAAAAACTATTAACCGTAGAAAATAGAAATTTGACATAAAGTTCTTGAAAAGTGTATAATAACACATAGATATTCGAAATTCTAAACAAAACAGGGTAAAAAAATATAATTGATATATATACATGATTGATTATTACGACGTAATTTTAACACGAAATATTGTAATATTTTCTTGAATTTCATCAGAATATAGCTTATCTACTGGAACATATTAAAAAGGCTTATGAAATATAGTATCTGGAATTACGCTTTAACAATTTAAATCTCTACATAATAAGGGAATTATATTTATTTTCGTATTTATGTACAAATGTAGGTTCTATTTTCTGTCCCTGCTATGTGAGAAAAAAATATGAATTGAAAAAAAAAATGCATAAATTGTCTATATATAATTGTATATATAATGCATATATATATATTTTCATTTAGCTCCTTGCTGAATACCTTATATAGCAGAATAGGGTGCGTTGAGTAGCGGAACTCAACGCCGTGCCGAATTCCCCGAGGGGGAATCGAATTGCATCCATCTTTTTTACAGTCAAATGCGTGTCGCTGAAAAATGATAGACTTTTCCTCATTTCCGTATTTTATTCAAAATTGAAGCAAACTAAAACATAGCAAATATAATTAAAATTAATCATAGTTAAATAATAATTCAACGTAGTTTCAGTCAAAGAGACTATAACACGAATGTAGATGAGCAAAATTACATTCAAGCCATAAGAAAGTTGAAGCTGAAAGCCGTACTTAATACATTTAAAATATAAATTCTCACTTTTCTATTCAAAGTTTCTACTTGGCACTTCCTCACAAATTGTAAAATCCAATTCCCTCGAAATACTAAGTTGCAACGTCAACATTTAATTAAGCTATATTCATAAATCTGGATCCTTTATCCATTATATCCTTAAGACCTGCGATCACACAGTGGGAGGGTTCCATATTCCATCGTAGTAGCCATATCGTTCCCATGTTCCAATATTTAATATTTTCATTTTCGCTATGGTAACGAGGCAACGTGCGGTGTTGAGCTCGGTCGCTCAACATTCAATGCCTCTATAATTCAGCGGAAACTGTTTTAACACTCGGTTCCCTACTGCCTACCTTATCAAATTCCGTTACATTTTTCAATTTTTCTTTTCTAGAAGCGGTGGTACCGAAAAGGTACTTTACTACACATGCAATAATACTTTGTGAATTATTAAAGTAGATTATAAATAGTTAAATAATTTTCTCCCACTTTTTTAAGACTACATAAAACTAGTTTAAATACCGCTACTTGTAACAAAAGCGAAAAACGGAATATATCGTCACTAGATTTACTGTATCAACCCTATTTACTGTATACGAGTTAAAGCGTGAAGCTGGTAAATCCGTTAAATATACTAAGTTTCAGACATATTTCCTTCAAAGTTCCAACTTCATTGTTTCGTTCCGTTCCTTCATTATGTTATTCCAAGACACCCGCGTCTTGAAAATTAAGAGGGAACAATAGTTCGGTTTCGGTCTGGAAATGAGGACGGAGGGAAGTACTCGTTCCATTAGTTTCGAACATAAGATCTCTTCACTTTCATACTGTTTGTGTCTTCGTGGAGTAATGTGGGGTGTTGATTTTGCGCTATTTGCTCTTATTTCTTGTGAAATCTTGGTGTCGTTTGCAGTGTATTGACAGTTTCTTTACATTGTTGTTTTGTGGTATTTTTTTAGATACCTTTTTTTATACTTTAACACGTACGCTGCTGTAATGGTATCCGCGAAATTAATTAAATTAATTTCATTTACCAGTTCTAGTAGCAAGACAAAGTGCAGCGTTGAGTTCCGGCGTTTTGAGTCATGGATCACTTAAAACGTCTTAAAGTCAAAACGAGAGTATGCATTGTGAAGGGTGATACTGTTTTTGGTATATACTTTAAATTAAATTGCCTAATAGATACGAAGAATCCAATTGAAAATAACCTCTCAACAAACGTTCGTATTGACAATTTTTTTTTTATATTAGATACAGTCCATCGAGGAAGACTAAATTAAATCATATCAATGCTTATAAAGAACCTGCGGTGAGAGTCACCTCGTACACTGAGAATATAATATATATGTAACATATAGAACCCATAGCCATTTCCATTCGTCTACAGAAGCGAAGATACAGTCAAAAGATAATGATTATATAAAATATATAATATTTAAAGTATAGCACTTTGTATTGAAGTCGCAAACGGACTCCAATTTTATATACAAGCCACCTCGAACACTCAGTGCACTCTGCATTTAAGTACTTTTTACTTATAACTGTATTGAACTGTATTATTTTGCTTTTAGCGACGCAATCGTAGATTTTATTATATTTTATTTTTCTTTATAATAACTGAATGTGTGCTCTAGTATAATTTTCTATAATTATAATGTTAGCTATAAGAAGATTACTTTCGGTATTCTGCATCTTTTGGATGAGCCTTTCTAGGCCAAAAAAGTTCTAAATTATTTTAAAGCTTCTCCAAAAAATATGAATTCTGTTTAATTAATTAATTTGGTTTTTGGAGCGTGCCAAAAGAAATATACAGACTAGGGTATTATTAGGTCTGTTTCTAATATGTAAATTTTCTACTTAAAATTTAAATATTAATTATCCATTGTTGCTATCCATTATGCAGGGTAGAAAGGAGGGGAAAAAACATTTCACCAAAAAAAGTGCAAAAAGTGAAAAACGCAATGTCTTAACACTAAGCCCCTGTCTTAATCTAAAAAAAGGAGTTAGAAAAGCTGAATAAACTTCATCATCAGAAAATTCATTTAAAAAACCCGTATTAGTTCCCTCATTATAATTAACGCTACAAAGTTATAACACATTTCATTATGTACAAGGAATTTCTAACGCCTCCAACGTTTATCATGGATAATGAGGAACATCCGCAGCGCGACGTGCTTTGTGCTGCAAATTAGATCTGGTATACAATTTTAACTAAAAACTTAGATATTGGCGTAGAAAATTATAAAAATATATTAAAACTAATAATTTAGTGTATTAATGTTTTGTATAACTCAATGTTTTTTTGTGAGGAATTATTAATGATGTATTTATATAAATAGTACAATATTTTTTTTGGTGTCACGCTATATCGCGCACGTAGGAGGGTAGACAGAGAGGACCTGGGAACCTAATGTAAAATACTTCATTCCCATTAAGATATTTCTGTTTTCCAATTTCCACCGAATTTGCTCCGTTACTGAAGAGTAAAAGTATTTAATAATTGATTCCCCCGAGTGGGAATTTAACCCACAGCCGTCGCGTCTACAGTCACTTGCTTATACCACCGTGCCGCTACGGCCTCCTTTCCCTATTACGGATGAACGTTTAGTTTTTATAATAAATTTGAAATTAAAATCAAACTACGAGAAAAACATAATATATACAATTCAGATTTGAGTGCTTTAATATCAAAATCATAACACAGTTCAGGTACAAAATGGTACAGCACTGCACTGCACTGCACTGGTAGTATTTTCGCAGCAACACTGTTTATCATAGCTAATGAGTAAAGTCCGCAGTGTAGAGGCCTCGGACTCCAAATTAAATGCTCTTTGAATGTTGGTATACTCGTACGTACGTTTTTACTAAAAGGTATTATAACATTATTAATAAAATGAAGAGTTTTTTAAACTTCTTCTATATTAATATAATATTTTTGAGTGCGTTTTTGATGGTTGATATTATTGAAATGTTATATTTTTTGTTTATTTTCGTGTTTTTAAATTCATTTGAGTAGTCGTCGAGATGCTGCGCCACGGTGTCTAGCTTTAAAATTAAAAGTCATTGGTTGTGAGTTCGATTCCCACTTGAGATAAACAGTTATTTTAATTTCCGGGCTCTGGTAACAAGACTAAGCGCGCTTGAGTTCCGCCACTCAAGACACAATGTCTCAAAAATTGTGCCCATACGCCACATTTGGCTTTTTAATTGTTTTCTTTTCCCTGCTCTGGAAAGACAAAGCTTGTCGTTGACTTCCGCCATTCAAAACGCAGTTTCTTGAATTCGTAGTATCTTGTCACTGAATTCGTTCGACCTACCAGCAGGGTAATGTAATAAAAGCATGAAGCTAAAAGAAGTAGTGTATCTAAGCAATTGTGTCATCGAGGTTTACTTAATTATAACTTGTATCAATATTTACACTCAACCGCGAAATAGCTTCCGTTGTCAAAACAATGTACTTAAAGCTTAGTTAAAATAAACATAGTGCACAATGTTTACTTGTTTATATTTAGATTTGTATTTTGTTTTAAGTTGAGTTATTTAAAAATCACTTGGCAATTAATATACAGGAGGGACTTATTTTACAGCTAGCGACGCTCTTGCGGCTTCGCCCGCTTGTTATTACAGTTACAGTTACACTTACAGTCCCCTTACAGTTATTTATTTTTCATTTTCATTCATCTGAATAACTTTTGTGATTTAATAACATTATCGGTATAAAGACGATCCAATATTGAAAGCTAAAGTTTTGGCCAGTCCCATAAAATACTTATTTTGTAGAAATATTGGCGCATGCAATACTTTATATTAACATAACTTTTTTATTTATGGATCAATTTAAATAAAATTAGTACTAAATGTTAAGGGGAGCTTACCAAAAATACAATAGTAAAAATCTCAACTGCTTTTAAATTAGTTAAGCGTGTACAAACACACAGACAAACTTTGAGTTCTGTTACAGTAATAAATGCTCCTAAGATATTTTCTTAAATATATTCCATGTAAAGACCGTGTAATTATAGATTTATTACATGTAAAGATTATTCTTTGAAATTGTCAATTGATAAAGTACCGGAAGAACTATAGATGGATATAAAAGAATATGTCCCTGATATAAACGGAAATGATACGAAAAGAAGATTGGTCTTCTTATTCAATTCTCTATAAACAACAATTTGAGGTTCGAAAGAAAAAAAATTATACCTTACGTCATTCTGCTGAGGATACTAGTTTTTTTTAGCTTTACGTTGTAAGCCGCACATAGCAATAGGAACTTGGGAATGTAGTGTTAAGACACTACGTTTCTATTAAAGTTAAATAAAATAATATCCCTGATTGGGAATCGAACCTCGACCATCTCATAACACTACCCTACAGGCACTCCGCTCGATAGTATATATTCCCCTCCAATATATTCTCTTTCCTCCAATGCTTTTTCTCAATAATCCAAATATTTAAAATAGCCCGTACATTAGCTTTTATAGATGATTTATTGTCCATTTTCTTCGTTGTGAATTATAAGGGGAATCTATTATTTGTGATTGATTTATGTTCTTTTATAAATATTGGTTAATACTAGAGTTTTAAATCTGTATTGTTTTTAACTTTGCACTACTTTTTAAGATTATTTTGAGTTTTAATATCAATTTATCAATATTTATCATGAAGCAATGAGACAGTGCATTGGTAGTGGGTTCGAATCTCACTTAGGGGAACGTTTATATTAGATTTATTTCCATTTCGGCACTCTGGTAGACATTGCGTGGTATTACAGGGAAAAGTAATAGCGCAGCAGTACAGCTATAGCTTGCGACTGTAAGTGCGACAGGTTATGTGTTCGATTCCCACTCGAAGAAATTGTTTTTTTACATTTTCATTTCCTCGCTCACGTAACAAGGCTAAGCACGTTGAATTGTAACTCTCAACATGCAATGCCTCCACATTCAGCGGACAGTGGAGAACGTAAGTGTCTCAATAAGAACAGAGTGTCTAAACACTAGACATCTAAAAAAACATTCTTCACCAAATCAATGAAATTTTCATTCTCATCTTATTCCAAGACACGAAATAACAACACCAACATACATTAAATTTACATTTTACCTTTATGATTTAGAAATTCTTGTTTTCATACAAAATATTTTCTTTAGGCACATAGTCGTCCGCTTCAACTTATTATACCTACATAATATATTATGTTTATTTAGCGCTTATAAAATGAATGTAAGCAACGACAAGTAGCTTTATTATTATATGAATTAAGTAGGTTTAATTAAACTGAGTTCGATGCAGGTAAGTTTTATGATGGTAGTGGGTTCGGTACAATAATTTGTTTCTGTTGTTCTGCTAGGATGTATGTGAATTCAATTCCCACGCGAAGGAACGGCTTATTTTGATTACCTTGCTCTGATAAGAAGAAATCAGGGCGTTGATTTCCGCCACTCAACACGTTTCGAAACTTGGAAATGTCTAATCTCTAGCTTCTCTCTTCTTATTCCTATAGGCTTATATAAAAAAAATACATACTTTTTTGTAAATAAATCTAACGAAACGGACAATATTTTTAACTATATTTCTTTCCATCATCAGGTAACTCCAGGAATGTACCAAGCTCAACCAGCACCTGAAGGTCTGTTTCGATCAGAACTATACGTGCAAATCCAGCTATGGCCAGCTCATTACGAAAGAGGGGCACCCATACTGCGGTGTGAAGCAAAAGTAGGAGATTTGTATAGAGACAACTCAGCTGTCGCCTTATATTCTGCTAATAGCGATCCTAAGATAGAAAGAGGTAAGTTTATTGTATATTATGTTTTTTTTTTATGAAATGAAAAGGCGGCGTTAAGTTCCTCCTTTAGGCGGCGGATAAAATACAGCAAATGTGACTTTTAGTGTCAAAAAAAATAACGGGAATAGAGATTGAACCCTCTATCTCTTTAATAGTCTGACGTTACCCCAATACACTACAACGGCTCCAAAAAAATCAACAATCCTAAAAACCCACAAACACAAAGCTAAGCCTGGATCTCAAACACCTAGAATTGTTTGAAAATTTTTAATATTTAAATTGAATACCTAATCCAGGGTAAAGGGCATTGTTTCAAAAACAAACACGGCACAAAGGCCTCAACTTTAATATTACTATTGTTTAATTTTAGTCCAGAAAGACCCAAATACTTAAAGGTTATAAGAGACTATAATTAAGAAGCCAGCAATCCTCCACTGACCTAGATAATTTTGGGGCGTACCATTATAAACACTAATTTTAGAAAAGTAAACTTCAAAACAGAATATATTTAACTTGTTCTTTGGTGGATTTGTGCTTGTTTTCAGGAATTGTTTGAGAGTAGAGGTAGAAAGCGTTGTATTATTAGAATAAGTAAGAATTTTCACTTTGCATTATTTTTTATTATATCTCGACCTGGCAGGTTCCATTTATTATTGTGACAAAAGAAGTTGGAACAGCTTCTTATGGTGGTTATAGAGTGGTAGCGTTTGACTGCAAACAAGTTGGTTATGGATTCGATTCCCACTTGGGAAAAGTTATGATTTTTGTTTCTCTGCTCTGGCATAACAAAGTATAGCAAACTTAATCGGGAAAAAACATAAATTTCACACTAATGGCTCACCCTGTTTTTTTCATAGAAAATATTTATAAATTATATAATATTGAAGAACTGAATTACTTTTTTAGAAAACTTATCACATTTCACAAACGTGCGACTGTAAAAGCGACAGGTTGTAGGTTCGATTTCCATTAAAGGAACTAACATATTTAATATTTTAATTTTCTCGATCTGAAAGCGCGTGACTTATACTCACGCATCCTTAAAACCTTCCAAGCGCTCTAGCCATCATCAGGCTACGTCGAAATTCTTATACTTTTCTTATACTTTTCTTACAATGTATTTCTCATAATAACCATATACATTGTACTACAATATAAAAAGTACTTCGAGAAATGTTAAATATATTAATAATTAACTATCAAAGGCAGCCATTGTGCTGAGTATTTTAACATTGTAACAGTGAATACACTGTGAGAGGAAATTGTCTTCTCAAATGAGGCGGGAAGCTATAATTTACTGGCCTCAATGACCTCTTTGGTAGATTATTATTGCTGGGGCTTCCTGTTGATTTGCTGCGCTTTTTGGAGAACGTTTCTTGTTATTATCCCCCATTTTATCGTTATTAGTATGGGATTTTTTCTTTATTTCCAATGTAAGTGTACATAGTAACTTTTTGTAATGGGGGAGATTTTTTATGTTTTTGCGTTGAATTTACATGAATGTTTAGTTTTTTTAGATCTAAGCTGTATCCCGATTATTCTGAATTCAGCAGGTGGAAACTAGTTACTATTAAGACACTCCGTTCCTCCTAATTTCCGAGATATTGTATGTTCACTGACGAAACTCAACGCCGCGCTTTGTCTTCTTAATTGAGAGAGAAAATGAAAACTAATTAATTCCCCTGAATAGGATTGAACCCACAACAGTCGCATTTACAGTCACTGCGCTGCTGCGGCAGGACAGCCTTTTAAAGGTGATTAGTGAGTTTATTTTATTGGACTCGTACATTTTATGGTTATAATATATTAAAGTAGTTTAGTACTTTAGTGGTAGTAAAATGTTATTTTTAGTGTTTTACTGCAACTCTTTTACTGAGGAATTTATAATAACTTTTTAAAGGTTCTAAAGTAATTTTGTTTTTCGTTATTAAAGTACCATGTAAGATTATTTAAAACGCACTTCTAGTTAGTTTTGTATTTTTTAGGAATAAGTTAATATAAGAGACCAGTCATGGCGCAGGTAAGCATAAGCGTGTGACTGTAAATGCTACAAGTTGTGAGTTCGATTTCCAATCGAGAAAATGAAAAACTTAATATTTTCATTTCTTTGCTCTGCTGTCGAGCCAAAGTGCGGCGTTGAGTTGCGCTACTCAACACACAAAGCCTCCAGGATTTAGCAGAAAGTGGGGAGCGATATGTCTTAACAGAGGCTCCTTCTGTCTACCCTGCTACATGCGGGAGACCGCGTGAAGCAAATAAAATAAGTAAAAAGAATAGAAATATGAGCTTATGTTTTAGGAATTTCATTCTTCGTTTTCCACCATTATTATATTTTCAATTATAACTTTTTGGCCAACAGATTCTATTTATACAACGATACCTCTCAAATATATCACTAAAATAAAAAAAATAGGACAAATACATATGACATATTGCAGATCATCGATACTAGCATGCGGTACTCCAAGCTGCATTCAAAACTAGAGAATTGATTCATTTTTTTTGTTCCAGTGACGTCACCGGGTGCTGGAGCCAAGCTGCAACCTTGCCAAGTTCTCCTCCACCTATACTTTATAGTATGGCTAAATAAAGTTATTGAATACGTATAGAAGTGCTCAAATGATGTCTAATTAACTGTTAGTTAATTCGATTTTAAAACAAATGTTGGAATACCTGCTGTAATTATAAATAGGTATCTCTATAGAAATTATTAATGATAAGTATTAGATAACTGTACCTAAATGAGCTACCAAAAATGTAAAGACTAAGAATATTGTTGATTTAATATAAATTATATGTCGAATTGTGTGTTTTAATTTTGTTTCTTTTAGGGATTTTTAGTTTGACGGTTCTGGGTTCGATTTCCACTTGTAGTTAAAAATTAGGCTTCCTCTTTTAACATTTTTAAAAAAATTTTATGAACATTGTTTTTCACTTAATGAAAATAAGTAAAGATAACAAATTTTACAATATATGCATAATTTTTACAAACAATTATTTTAAGACTGCTTTCAGTTATAATTTTATTGTATGACGTATACATTTGTGAGTAGCGCAGTGGACGGCATCTGACTGACAACGAGATAGAAGTGGGTTCGATGGAATCGAAAATCTCTCAGGGGGATAAAAAGTGAAGAACCACAGAATCTTGACACTGGCTGTTCTGCTATGTAAGAATTGCGTGAAAAAATTGACAAAAAAATATACATTACTTTCATTTTCAAGTGTTAAATCTCCTAAATATAAAGAATTAATCTTCTCATAGTATCGCCAATAGCTGTCGTATTGTTGGAAACTTCGATCGTATTGTAGCTGAAGATACCAAGTTTTAATCTTCGAGTACTGTAATGCAATCTGCTTTGAACTCAATGCTAAAATAACAAATTGAACTATTTCTAAGAACTGTTGGTATAATGTTTTTGTAAACAATATAGGGAATTTAAGCTTACATTTTTTAATTGACAGATATTTATACCATGTTTGTAAAGTGGCTGTTTGATTATATGACTATAAAGGTAGTGGGTTCAATTCACAATTCATTCAAGTGGTGAATGGAAGTGTATTAATGGGAACGGAGAGTTTTAACACAGCCTACACAGCTATCTGCGGGATACGGCGTGATAGCAGAGGGTACGATAATGTTAAACATAAACATGTAGCAAATATAATAAATAAAGGACACACCTAAACAAACTAATTAATTCTTGCTGCTGCATTTCATTATTTTAATCACACATTTGTTTCGAGTGAGGTTTGTATAATAAATGAATACTTATTATAGTTAAATTTCAAACTCTTTTTATCTTGGCTTGTTATTTTAAATTAGTATACCGCTATCGAACCTATGAAGAGGTTGATGACAGTAGACGAGGCTCATATGTCTCTGGTTACTTTGCAAGGGTTAAGCGTGAAGGTCAAAAAAAGTGTTTTGATTGCAATTTCGCTTTGCGTAAAATATATTCGAAGCACGGAGGAACGGAGTGTCTTAACACTAGATTGGGAAAGAGAAGGGAGGTTCCCTCAGCCTACTCCTCTATATGCGGGATACAGCGCGGAGCTAAAAAAATATACTTTCGCTTTTATATTTAGGCATAGCGAGATAGGTCGACAATGACATCAAAAAGAATTATTTTCTAAAGCTATTTACGAATTTCTCCTAAGCGCTATTTTGAACGTACTAAAATGTGATAGAGCTTTACAAAATTCACAAATTATAATATGTATCTTTGTGGGTAATACTTATGTTATTACGATGTTACGATGATTTTTTTTCACTCTTTTATAAGTGTTAAGACACTCTGTTTCTCACTTTCCGCCGAAATCTGGAGAAATTAGTGCTGTACTTTGCGTTGACACCTGAGCTTAAAAATACAAAAATGTTAAATATTTAGTTTCCTCGAGTGGGTATCAAACCCATAATTACATCCACACGCTTGTCACCCAGCGCCGCGGCTGGCCTCACTGGTCTACTAGGACGCCTTTCCACGAGGTAACGACGACTTCACGCATATATTTTTTGCTTCATAATCTCAAACTATGTTTATATGTACATATATATTTGAAATTGAATCTATATCTAAGTTAGAAGCGATATCGATACTCCTGAAACCTTACAAATTATGAATTTAATACGTCTAACGCAAATTCTATATTGATCTTACGTCACAAGTACCTGTATTTAGCTCAAGGACGAGTAGAGGTCAAAAGATTAGCTGATTTTATATAATTAAATGAAACCACTAAATACAATTATTTAAATACTTTAATTAAATCGCTTTCCACTGGTATATAATTGAATGTTTTAAATTCCATAACAAATTTTAATGTGGTTTTCACTAATTGTCTGGGTTAATCAAGAGGTATGAGGTATGTGAAACACGCGTAATTTATTGTAGATTATAAAAAAATAAATTAAATAAAATCGATAATTTGTATGTGTCTGTAATATTTATTATTATTTTAGCTTCACGCTGTATCCCGCACATAGCATTGGTAGCAGGAACTCAACGCCGCACTTTGCCTCGTTACTAAATCTAGCAAATGAATATATATTTTTTTTCTCGAGTGGAAATCAAATCCTGTCATTGTTCAATAATATTGACAGTTGCTCGCTTGTTGGTTTCACTATAGTTATTAGAATAGATAAAACAATTTTATATTTTTTTCATAATAATAAATTAAATCTATTTTTCACTAAGTTCTATATATATATTTCTATATAATATTCTATGTAGGATAAAATGTGAGCTTGTCTTAGTTAGACACATTCTAAATTGAAAGAAGTTGGAATAACAAAGTGACATTTTTTTTCCAAAATTAACTCGAATACGGAAAAACCAGAATTTGTCCTAAAGAAACTTTTAAACATAATCATTTTATTAAGAAACTTTTTCGATTAACCTTTTCCCGTTTCTAACATTCAAATATTTTATTACTTTTACACGTAGTGGTTAAATGTTGAACCATTTTTTTAGCTTCGCACTGTCCCGCTCATAGCAGGTTAAGCAAAATGAACCTAGCATAAAGATCGTTCGTTCGTTCACCAGGCCATTGTAAATATTTGAATCATTTTGTGTGAAATTACGGAATTCGAAGCTCCACTTTGTCTTCGCTTTTTTTGAATTTTGACATTGTTTTGAACACAAGTTTGGTATTCTTTTGAATTTTGAACGGTGGTTATAGCATATCAGATGGTATGATGGTAGGAATTCCAAATGGGCAAAACTCAAAACCGCGCTATATCCTGCTACCGGGGCGAGAAAGTAAGCTTCAGATCAGGTGAATTGTACCAAGTAACTATACTGTTACAAAACATTAAAAAGTCATATTATAATTAAAACTAAGCCCATCTAAATCATAAAAAACGAATAGAACTCCATGTTCTGGTACCAACATAATCAGTCTCCGTATAGAGGGGAAACAAAAAGACTTCGTTTGAAGCGTTCACAGGGATTTTATTGCGTTCCATGCAAATAGCTGGCGTATATCAACTCTGTCCTTACGCATCAAATGGCAGACGGTTTTTGGAATGAATTTGACTGATCACCTAATATTAACCTTTATGAAAGGAGCGTATGTGGGATATTAATGTGCTTTTGTTGTCAAAGGAACGCAAGGTTAGTAAGTTCGATATCCAGTTCGTGGAGGTATTTATATTTGGTATGTATACATATGTGGAAAATGGTAAACGAAGCTTCTTAACACTAAGTCTTTTGTACGGGAAAAAGCGGGAAAGCTTGAAGCTGAATAAAATTTTGAATAAGTTTCAATACAAATTTCACAGTTTTTTTGTAATTCTATTTTTGCTATGTAAAATGTCAGAATAGCAAAGTCACAAGCATACACATTGAAAAAGTTTCATGTTTCACACACAATGAAATAATAGGAGATGAAATCTCTGTATTGTTATATAGATCAAACATTTTTGGATATTAGCTTTATATTAATATAATAAAATATTTATTTTATTGACGTTGAAAAATAACAAAAAATGTTTATTATTTTTTTATGTTCATATTGTATCCCGCACATATCAGTAGACAGAGGAAACTCCTTTTTTATCTAATGTAAAAGGCTCAAGCGGGCCGAAAAACCACCTGATGAATTCTTTAACTTGAAAAAGATTTTTTAATTATGCACTGATTTGAATAAAATAAACACTAAATGTTAAGGGATTTTTTCTTATTTTCTCTTCGAGCCTCTGACACCGGCCGGCTTTTAACTAGGATCCAACAATTACAATACTGAAAACTACACTTAAATAGGTCAAGTCTATTTTTTTAGCATGAACAAACGAACAGACAAAAAGACAATATAAAGAGAATTTAACAAATTAATAAACATTTTTTCATTTACTTGGAAGGAAAATAAAATAAAACCATTCGTCTAGTATATAAAGTTATTTACGAAATAAAGATCCTTCTTTTACAATACGTAACAGCTGCCATATCAACATTTTTTTGTTAAGAACATACAATACTGGGTCAAACATCTGTTTGATTTGTATTGATTTCTTATGGTCTTCGATTCTTTATATTATATTAGAATTTTGGGATAAAACACTATTAGTTACTATTAATAAAAGGAAGATAATATTGCACAATCTTTTGATAACGAGGCGGAAAATGGAGAACGGAATCTTTTGATACTAAGCTTTTTATGCCTATCCTTCTATACGTAAGATAAAAAATGACTCAAAAAAACAATAATAAAGTTAATTATTTATGAAATTGTACAAATTTCAATTCATTATCAGAAGTTTAAAGTTAAAATAAATACTATAAAATAGTAAAGACGATATAGCCAAACGCAGCTAAAAATAAAAGCAGCTAATCTGCCACTTAACGCGGACCCAGAATGAAGATTGATCAGTGAAGGGGAGAAGTGCTCGGTTATTGTATAGCGCTCTTTCTTTGAAAAAGGCTTTTAAGTGATATAAACAAGCTATTCACAAAATTCTTAACTTTTCTTAGATAATAAATATAAATTAAGATATTATTATTCTATATATCTATTTCTATACTTCCTCTTAACTCACAATGTCTTGAAAATTGAGCTGAAACTGAGAAACAAGGTTTCCTCTGGTACCTTAAAAAACATGAAGCTACTATTCGTCAAATAAATATGTAGGTAAGTAGGGCCCATAAAAAACAATTATTTATAAAAACCCAGAAAAAACACGACATAATTTGACCAGAACGTGCAATAGGTGATTTTTAAATCTCATTGTTCCTCGCAAATGACCGTTTGTGGTCCAAAATGGGTCGTAAAATGGCTTTTATGGGTGGACAGGTTGGGTGCCACTGGCTCCATTATTCCACAGTTTTCGAATGAGAAATTAAATTAAACCGAAACGTTGGTAACAAATCCAAAGCGATTGGAAATCTGTCGATGTTATTTTGCATTTGATTGGTTTTGGTTTTGATATATTTCTTTTACTTTTTGTTCAGAGAGTCAATACAGAAATCAGTATGAATACAAAGAAATATTTAGTGAGTGAAAATAATGTTTTATTTATGGTACAGTTTCTAAAAAAGCGACGGTTGTGGGTTCGATTCCCGCTCGGAGGAATAAGTTATTTTTATTTCTCGTTTAAGCTTAAGTTCTACCATGCAACACCCAATGTCATGAAACTTGGGAGGAAAGTTTATGAACGACAAAGGAATCAAACACACTACCAAGGAGCTCACAGTCAGGCACTGTGCCTTCCTCCACCTGCGCCACCTTCGTTCATAAATAAACTTAAATTACATCCCATAATACAAAATCGCAGAGCTATTACGAAGCAAAAACACTTTACCTCTTAAACTGAATTTAATCGTATCTCGAAACGAAACTTGCAAAAAGTTCTCCCACGGAATAATAATAAACAATATTCTTCAAGTTTTCACATTAAAATCTCTTTATTATTCACGAAACGGCGAGTTTGACCGTTTATGCCATTAAGAATGCAGGCCTCGTGGTGTACGCGTGTTTCAATTATATGCATGTTACGTTGAAATATAAACGTGGTCGTAGGTTTAAATTGGTGGAGGG
>FASU01003176.1:0-11882 GCA_001486225.1 Heliconius pardalinus sergestus | reverse complement strand
TCGAGTGGGAATCGAACCCAATCGTCGCATTACAGTCACAGTTTTAAAATTTTCATATTGTATCTATAATTCTTAAGAAAGTAACCAACTATATTTTATATTTTTTATTACATAAAGAATGGTTCGTCGCATTGTTCCACCATGAATCAGCTGATAGTAATACTATAAGGAACAGCAAATAGTGAAAGTTTGTTTGGGCCGTGTTGGAATGGAATCAATGAAGAAATTTGATTACATTCAGATCAGGTTTAAGAAATACCGTGTATTGGTAGATATTTGCTATATAAAGTAGTGAAATAAATTTAAAATCAATAAATTTTAATGAAATTATGCTTAAATTAGTTACTTAACGAATATTTATGAAAAATAATTACAAAAGCAATTAATAATTATAGAAGATTTTGAAATAAAATCAGTC
Source organism: Heliconius pardalinus sergestus (assembly GCA_001486225.1). Taxonomy (NCBI): domain Eukaryota; kingdom Metazoa; phylum Arthropoda; class Insecta; order Lepidoptera; family Nymphalidae; genus Heliconius; species Heliconius pardalinus. Next base: position 11,464 of record FASU01003176.1, on the reverse strand, counting down.
TTCGTTGCAAATTTATATGATGCCTATTACCAGCTATATGCGGAATTCAGCGTAGTAAGCAGAGGCAACCTAGTGTTAAGACACTCACACACCGCCATTATCGAGACATTCTGTGTTTTCCGAATTCAATATCTCGCTTTTAACATAATATAAATAAACATTTCAAATAGAGTGCACTTTAATTATATTTAGTAACATTAAAGACTGAATCCTGACTATGAAACGGTTTCAATGAGCAATTATTATTGTTCCATTACAAGACGTAGAGCAATCACTATATTTCACTGCGGCGATAAGGCAATCGGTATTTATCAATAACGTTGCTATTATTTGCGAGAAACAAGGTTTATGTTTTAAGGGACTTATGGCCTATTAGGGAATATGTTATATAAATGGTGTTTCTGTCAAAATAAGGTACTAATATTATAAAGCTGAATAATTTGTTTTGTTGAACGCTTTAATCTGAGACTCTACTGGGAAAAAAATCAGCTTCGCGCTGTAACCTTCAGGATAGGCAAAGGGAACCTAGTGTTAAGAAACTCCGTTTCCCACTTTCCGCCGTTCTGAAGGCGTGAATTCTACCACTCAACAAATTGCCAATAGCAATACCTCCAGAATTCAGAGGTAACGTAACGAAACGAAAATATCTTAATAGGAACAGGAGGTTAGGAGTGTCTCCTAAGTACACAAGTTCACTTTGCCTGCCCTGCGAGATAAAGCGTGAAGCGCGAAGTTTTTTTAACATCTTCAATATATGTATAGATTGTGCTTAACTTCATGTAATTACTATTTCAATAGCTATGAATGTTCAGATTGTCAATAGTAATCAATTCTTGATTAGCGAAAGTCAATAGAAAGGCAGAGGGTCATCGTGATATTGCAAACAGACAGACAGAACTGCCCTACTAACTAGTTGCAACGAAATTGATTGTACAATAGTATACAATGTATTCAGTTTTAACGGATTCATTATTTTTTATATTTGTTAACAATTTAAGAAATTTCTAAGTAACGAAAGCAACGTTTTCCAATTATTCTATGAAAATCGTCGGTGTTTTTAAATGTTATATTGTTTTATTGTTATATATAGAAGAATATTTCTAGAAGTTTCTTGGTGCATCACTATCAGAGAGCCCATCGTGCTACATGATGAGGAGCATGGAACAGTGCCCGGGACTTGCAACCGAAGAGCAGGATTGCGGAGACTCTTGAAAATAGGCATTAACGCTCGCCTATTACTTAACGAGCGAATATAATAATATTAAGATGTTAAGGGTCTTCCATAATAAGTATTAAATTAATTATAACGTCATACTTAAGCTAAAAAGATCTAAAGATCTTGTCTTTGTTGCGTTCCTTGATCAAATTATAACGTAAGAGATTAATTAGCGTACTATATTCTATATATTACGTTCATTTATTTATGGCATATATACCATAATTTACCATAAATATTTAATTAACAAAAAAAAACTCAAAAAAATATATATATTAATATAGCTTTTACTTTTTGCGAGATTTTGTGGGCTTTCATCACATACACCCTGCCTGTAAACCAATAGTAATTCCAAAAATATCACACACAGGTAAAACTCACTACTTCCATTTTTTGAGGTCGGTCAAAAAGAAAGACGAATCCATCTTAACAGATGTCACATAAATGTATGTAGATAAAATAAAATAACTATTTACAATGTAACACCGCAAGTGTAGAAAGTACCCGAGCATAGGCTGGTGGAGCTGGCAGTTGCGGTTGCCTACATCGCGTCGTAGACAACAGGTTGTGTTCAAACCATCTTTGACTAACAGTTAATCCCTTTCACCGTTTAGATTTACGCTTATCGATATATAAGTCTGTTTGTGTTTGTCGCAATTTTCCTACTTTACTTATTATTTTTCATTGGTGCTTAAGAATTTAGTTGGTTGAACCCGCCAGTCTCAAGAACTGCTGGTTCGAGTGGAGATTTTTTGACCTAGATTCAATTTATGGAAAGCTTTATTAAATGATCGTAATTTGCAAATTCTGAAACCTGATACAGAGATATAGGTTGAGATATATATATGCGTGTAGGTTCAAATCCCTCTCGGGGAAGTTCCCTTATTTCAAGGCATTCCGTGTTGAATTGTGGTACTCAACGTCGCGCCACGACGGCTTTAATAGGGTGCGTCATAATATAAAATTAATTAACAACTGTTAGGATATATTAATATCCCGATAATATTGATTAATAATTATTCAGGGAATATGAACCAATTTATAATGAACCAATTATTATTACATTAATAATAAGCAAAAAAACAGTTTTACACTTTTTCCCAAATACCAGGTTAGCTAAAGAGAGGCTCTTGTTAACACACTGTTTTCTGCTTACCGCCCGGATCCGAGGCATTGCTCAATGTCTCACATGGCTTAACGCCGCACTAACGCCGCACTCTTGCCCGAGCGGGAAAATAGAAACAATTCATTTCTCCGAGTGAGGATCGTACTTACAAACATCGCGTGAACACTTGTTATTTCACTGCACCACGATGACCTCTAAAAGATTACTCATAATTGAATTTGTATACTTAATTACAGAGTACTTACTCTAATTTCTCTGACTCAATCTTGTAAATCGAAAGTAATATTATTTATTACATTAATTCAGGTTTCATTATTCAAATATCAAATACTTTATAGGTACGTTCTGTTCCAGTAATACCTACAGGCGTGATAGGTCAGTTAGGCTGTAAATTGCAACGCAGCGACTCTATCTCATCTGTTTATTATGAAATAGAAGCCTATTTTAATTTATGATCGGTGTTTTTATTTTTAACTCGAATATAAAATAAATCATATATTTTAAAAGACCATTGTGGCCTAGTGTAGCAACGTCTGACTTCTTTATGTGTTGTGGGTTCGATTCCCGTCGTGGCATGGATTTTTGTTTCATTTTCCTGCTCTGACGAGATAAAGCGCGGCTTTCAATGACTGAATAAAATGAATTGAATTCAGGAGAAAAGCGGAGAACAGAATATTTTGACACTAGGTTCTGTCTAATGCCTTTTATGCTATATAAAGCGTAAAACTGTACTTAAGAAGCATATTTTATTATAAAACCTTCCCTCTGACATATTCATGGCTGGTGGCTAGTTGATCGTAACTTTTTACATTAATAGACTATTATTATTTTCGATTCCATAAATTAAAAACAAGTAATAAACAACAGTTTCCATCCTTTGCTATTATCTGCAATAACTATTAATTCTGCTTACCATTACAAGTTTTCCATCTGATAAGAACTTGTTGATTTATAAACTGTAATTGAATACATTCGTCATTGATAATTATTTGATAGAGAAATGTAATTTAGTCGATTTGCTCGTAGATTTTCATAGGCGCTTTTAAAAATTCACAGAGAAAAAATAATTAAATACTTTTATTTATTGTATAAAACATAAACATAATATTAAGAATGATGCCGTTTGTTTGTTTTTAGAAGAATATATTATAATGATATTATGTAATTTAATTTGTTACTTATACCCCATCACTTTATATAAGCGTTCATTCAAATAAGGGTATTATTTGTTAGTGAACTTATTTTAGTTTCTTTATTTATAGTTTAAAAACATTTTTTTTGTTTCAGGTAAAAGAAAAGAGTAATAGAGAAGATTTGAAAACTGACATACAACATAGAAAAGAAAATTTTTATAGGGTAGGTTATATTTGTAACTAACTACCGTCGCGCTTACTCTTACGGTTATCAACTGTGGCGTCTAATATTTTAAATATAAATTTATTTATTTTTAATTTATAATTTAACAAGTTAGTATTTTTCAGGAGGCTCCGTCGGACGAAGACTCGGCGGTGTCTTCCGCGCCCGCCTCACTCTCCCCTCAACCGCTCAACGAAATGTGGGTAAGTATACCATAGCCATATTATAATATATGGTTGGACAAAATAAAAAAAAAAGAATATTAATTATTAATATGTTTTAGTCAATACTTTAAAAAATTCTATACTCTGAGTTGCGTCTCTTGGAAATCGTCCAAATGCTTAGTCACATTAAATAAATTGTACCAAGTGTGAAATAACTTAAAAAAAATTAAATAATATATTTTGGCTGCATTATTATTATCTAAGTTGGATAACTTATGTCAACAAGAAATAAAGAAATGACACATGGCGCCATCTTTAGATTTCGTTCAATATAAATGGCGGCAAATAGCTTATCAAAGACGGAGGTATTAGTAGTGTAGGTACAATTTTTTTTGCAACTATTAATATTTAAAGTTTTTTTTATAAATGAGGTTTTGAGTGTTTTACAAGTAGGTAATTTTTTTTTAGGTAATATTTTTATAACTGTACTACATGTTTCTAATTGATAAATAATTGAACACGAATAGAACAGTATATGTTTAGAAATACATGAAGCATCAATTAAAGAGAAACGCGAATTGCAAATGTTAAAAGACGCGCTACATTCACAAAATAATTATATAAACTCTCATGTTATTTGCATATGAATGTTAACTAATATTTTCCTTTCGTTACAGTTTATTGTGTTATTTTAAATATAGTTTATAATACTTACGTTTATCTTAAATGGAAATATACTCGTATGAACAAGATGAATATAGAGATCATTAAAAATAAATAGTTAAATCCAATATACAGCATAACTATTACTTTACTATAACAAAATATATGACACAAAATAAAATTCCTGCCCGAATTCTAGACATATTGTCATTGAGTAGCGCAACTTAACGTTGCTCTGATAAGACACAGTGCGAACGGAGTGTCTTGACACTAAGCAGTAAAACTGAAAAAAACATTTCTCAGAGTAGTACTTGAACGCTACAACCATCAAGTTAGATATAAAATACTCAATTCGGTTATAAAAGCGCCAAAGTAGATACTATTAGATATGCGAAATTTCGTAAAAAGTCTGAATAAAGTGTTTATTTACACATTTAATTTGTAAAGAAGTAAGGAATTCGAAACTATACCTTGATGCACTGTAAGAGCATCGTAATGACATACGTCAGTGCAAATATCAATATTGCGATACTAATGTCATACACTAAAATGCTGGCATTTCTTGATTAAACGCGCTCTAAACTTTCTGTCCTTTAATATATTTAGAATTTTATTGCACTCGAAAAGGGACACAAAAATATTTGTTATACGAGGGACTATTTCTAATCACGCTTTTTCCCGCAGAGCAGGGGTAGGCAAATAAATCTAGTGTTAAGACATTTTCCGCCAAATTTTCGAGGCACTGCCTGAATGGCGGAACTTATCGCTGTGCTTTGACTATTGAAGCGGGAAAACCTAAGTTATTTAAATATTATCATGCTGTTCCACTGCGGCATCTACCTTACATCGAACCTACATCTATCAAGCATATTCAAACATTTCTCAATTACGCCATGGTTATTTTCTCATAGTTAAAATAGTTATTTCTCCTAGTTAATCATTCTTATAGTTAGTCATTTCATTAGTAAAGGTACCTAAGGAATTCGGAGCCGTGGCCTTGGTGCATCATGAGAGCATCGCGTACACAAGTCAGCCGTCAGCGTAAATATCATTATTGCGATACTAACATGTCACCCACTAAACTAAACTGTTGGCGCTTGCTTCTTGCGTCACTCCATTGTTTTGTAGGGTAACAATGATACATGCTTACTTGGGCTTACTTATATGGATAGTTGCTCTATTTAGTTATAGGTTTTATTTTATTTTAATTTTTTATAAAATAATATGATAGTACTTAAAGATTATCTTGATGTTATTTATTTAAGAATGATGAGTTGTTTTTCAGATATGTTATTTCGTAATTTATATTTTTTTAATGACGTCATTTTCTACTTGACAATATCGTAACTAACATGGGACCCTTATGAACAAAAATAGTACCCCAACTTAGATTGAATCCACAGCCATCGTAATACATATCAGCCTCGCTACAATAGAACTTCCATATTATAGCCAATTATTACCTTAAGTATAACTAAATATAAGCAATTAGAAAGGTGAACCTTGACAATCCACTAAAATCAAAACTAATGGCAACAGTCGTGCGGGCAATGCCGCTCCGCGGCGGAGCGGGCGGCGTCAGCGGCGCGCGAGTGCACGCGGCTGTCGGACGCGTTGCGGGACGCGCGCGACCAACTCGAGCTCATGGAGTTCAGGCTGCTCGAGCTGGAGGACGCCAGCCCGGACAAGGTGAGGATTATGGTATTACATCCTACTACAAACTTAATTATTTAAAATCATTATGTTTATGTATGTATATAGTACGGTCGTCGTGGCTGCCCTGAAAATAGCTGGAGAAGCTGCGCAGATTTGTTATTAGGGATTTTTTTACCCCTTCCGAAATTAATTAAAATTATTTTTTTATACACAATTAAATTATATTGAGTATTGACTCACAATAAATTTATTGAATCTAACTGTACCGAATTAGTGCAGATTTCATGTTATTTTCTTTTTATTTTGATTATTTTCTTCACGAGTGTACGAGTACAATGCGCAAAAGTTCAGAAAGTGTAATTTTAGTAGCCACGACACATCGGCCGTACTGTTATTATTTAAAAAAGGTAAGTGCTGTACATTCCGCTATAATAGTTCTAAATTGTAAGTACTAGATCGTATAAGTGATGTGTATTGGACTGTGCTCGAGTTGGGAGTTAGTGATTGTGATAGTGTTCCAATATTTGTGATACTTGTGATTAAGTTCAAAGATATGTGCTTTGTTTTGAACTAAAGGATCATTTATTATGATGGTGAGTGATATTCAAAACTTTTATAGGCAGAAAACAATAGAATAAATTAACGATTATAAAACGAAACTAAAATCTGAAAATTGTCGTTTTAATCTTCCTTCTTATTTTAAATAACAGTTTCGTGTAAATCAACCTCCAATTTGAAGGCTTTATCCAACCAAGCGATAAGTTGTTGCCAGAAGTTATTTAAGCTATTATTTATCAATTATAATGGCGCTAACATAACTGGCTTAGAGGCGACGAAATATATAATTATTTGTCAGCTATAGCTAATTAGTATTAGACATATAAAAAACTTGCCAAACAAGAATTGTACGGTAATTTAGTTCGATAGCCTTTATAATTGTATGTAATTATAACATATTACGTAGACGTTAGGTTAGATATGAGCTACAGGTGCAGTGTAATAGCAATACGAAACAAACTAAACGTATAAAGCATTCGTCATGCAAACTTCCTGTAAAACTTGCATATCTTATTTCTGACTCCTTAAACCTTTTATGGACGTGAATTGACCGTGGAATTTGTTTATACATTGTATATATAGTATATTGGTGAAATTACTATTTTGTGGAAATTAATGAAATTATCCTTTAAATAATGAATAAGACAATAAATTAGTAATAGAAAATTATATGCCTTTTATCTTTCACTCTTAATATCATCGCGATCAAAAAAAGTAAAGATTTAAGGTAGTGTCCAGTGACTAATTCTTAACTTTTTTTGCAAGTGTCTAATAAAATTGTATTTTTTTTTGTATGAAATAATAATGAATTCTACCGAGTGTGATATGAATCTAAAACCATCGCGCTCATCCATACATATCTCGAGTTTGCTATGATGGCGTTTGGCAATACATTTTCTGTTTATACTTTCAACTTTTGTTTACGTTATTATTATAGTATATAAGACATTAGTCTTTAATTATTCCTATAACCTGTTTAAGTGTTAAATAATGTATGAAATAATTGTATGCCAGCACTTAGCCTCGATACAATAATTTACTATTAACATTAAGCCTTCTAGTGATGTAAACAAACATGTGACACGCCTATTGATATTGTACGTATGATATATTGATATTTCAAGTAATGCCAACTTTACAAAATTACAATCATGTGCAAATTTGTTAGTAATATAATATTTAATGGATTTTCTGTGTGGACATATTGGAATATTAATATTGACATAACGTGAATTCATTTGCTCTTAGTAGTAGATTTATCATTGAAGTATAGAAAAATATTTTAATCAAAATTCAAAATATATTCAAAATATTTCAAAATTTTAATGAAATTCCTGCTAGTTATAGTTATTTTAAGTACGTTTTTTTTAGGAATAAATCAGGAGCAAGGCTATATTGTACAAAGGAATGTCGTATATATAAATACACAAGTAACTATACTTCGTTTGTTTACTTGTCTAGCAGAGGTCACGTTTGAGAATCTTAGCATATTTAATAGAAACGAAAGGATATTTTTACAAGGTCGCAGGAAAATCTTGTTAGCTATATCGTCTATTAAATTTATTATCTTTATTATTCTTACTTTGTACTATGTATGTATATAAAAACCATACTAAATGTTAATGTATTTTTTAATAATTTTATATTAACACGAGTGGATTAACTTAATTTATAAAAGCCTCTTATACATTTCCTTACAAATGACGTCATAAAACAGTACGGATTTGGACGCTACCATTTCCTCTTTCCTTTCCGTTTGTACGCAATTAAAGTCTATTTATGTACTGAGTGTACCGTAATGCGTATCTAATACTCAGAACCTTAGTTCTTGTGTCATATGTAGGTACTCGTATATCTATGAATGAATGTTGTCTTATGAAAGATTTTTTATGCGTAATGCCCACATTACATACAGATTTACATTCAATCTTTCCGTAATTGTTAAACAAATCTTATGTAAGAAGTTATTTTAATATTTTTATTAAGTTTTGTTTAATGCTGTAATACACAGTAAAAATATAATAATTTTTCTGAATAACTTCAGTAGATATCTGTTAGCCCAGAAATAAATAGGTCAACAAGTCTTCATAGAGTGACTATAATAATACATACAGACGAAAAGAGAGCAGAATAATTACTTTATTCTTTCTGTCTAAGAGATTTTGAGCAGAAATTCAGTTCTTTAAAGTCATGATTATATGGCAATAAGATTATGCACTCCTATGGCTGTCGCGTTACAGATACCTAGTGATGTGTAATCGAGTGGTGGTTAATTGTGGAATGGTGGATGCCTTAATAGTGTTTCCAATAACGTATTTTAATGTGTTATTTATTATTTAGTTATTGATTAGTATTTTACAGGTAACTATAAACATATAGTTTATTTAAAAAAACATTTGTAAATAAATCGTTTATATATTTAACATTTTAAAAGTTTTTAAAAAAATAGTTTAACTAAAGGAAGACTTCAAAACTAAAGGAAACTTAATGATTTACAGCAAATGGATAGCTATTTAATTAATGTACAATCATTGCAATAAATAACATTTCATCAGTTAGTTAATTGATATATTGCGTTAAAAACAAACGATTTCACGCTCAATGCGTGCGCCTGCGCACTGCTATACTTACAGTTTTTATGCATCCAGCCTCTGCCATAAGAGATTTTAGATCTATATCTAATAAGAACGAACTGCTCTTTTGTAACATTTGTATACATAACCAAATTACTTTAATTCTAATACCACTCATAACAAAACCTTATATAGGTTTTCATAGATGTGGGATTGATAGCCACCGCCATACATAGAGTCGCCCACGCACCTCGTGCCGAAAACAGATTATCTCGTCATTTAATGTTTGAAGTTTAACCTAATAATACGTGGTTGTTAAATTTATGTAACAATGGATAAAGGTGCTCATAAGTGGCGTATAATTTATATTGTAAGGCACCTTTCCTTTACACGTTATGTTAGTATTATTTGATAATATGCAAAGTTTCTTCATGTAATAGCGGTATTGAATATTCAGTTGTTAATAAATGATAAAAACATAAACCAGCGTATTATATATAAGTTTTAAATATACATTTTGGTAAGCGATGACATAATAAATAACAAAAAAAGTAATCGTAATAATTCTCATTTTCTAGGGTGCTAGGGATACCCTAACAGACTCTGATTCTGGCTGCGTGTCCCCTGGGTCCCGTATAAAAGACTCAGCGTCGCCCGAATTCAAGCGAATGGACTCCGGCTACAAGTCCCCACACACGCCAAGCAGCCCCTGCAATCCACGACGGCATATCTCCCACGAGGAGTTTAAGGATGAGTTCGCTAAAGCCCAAATTCTATCGGACAGCATTGATAGGAACTCGGAAACTAGTGACTCATTAAAGAGCAATCCTATGAAAGAACATTTGGAACAAATGATCTTAAATGCGGCGTCGGCGGAAGACAGGAGCTGCCTGGAACAGGTTTTGATGATGCTGTACAATTTCCAAGCATTGAGCAGTTCTGTTAGTGAAGATGAATGCTATCAGGTAAAAACTAATTTGTTTTTTATTATGCTAGTAATTTATGAGTTTTACATTTAATTTAATTAAGGCGAAGGCCTCAATTGCGTTATCTAAATGTTCTGTTACGTTCTCATTATGTTACTTATACATACTCGTACATGTTTTTGTTTTTAAAAATCTTGCCAAAGCATGAATTGCTTATAATATTTCGTTAGTTAGTTCGTAGTAGAAAAAAATATCTGTGTGATTTACAAAAAATAAGTAAATTTTTAATAACATTATTCTTAGATTTGGTTTGTTTTATCATTTAATTATCATTATCTGGAAACTAGTAGTATGTAAGTACGATCTTTTCCGAAACGATGATTTTTAATATAAGAATTAAAAATAAAAACAATTATGACAGAACTTCAATGCAGTTATCAAACACAAACATCAAACATGTCACAACAACAATAAATTTACTGTTTTCAGGCGAAACCGAAAAGAATATGTGATTTGAGACTAAAATCCGACATCGACATACCATCGCACAAAACTCACAAAGCGATCGCGACTGTCACCCCGTACCAACAAAAAGGCTATAAATCTGACTCCTTAGAAAGCCTTTGTGAGGAAAGAAAACCAAATAACATATTACAAGAGAGTGGTATATTCGAGGGCGTCGAAACTGAAACTAGGTGTACACAAACAGAGGAAGCTTTCGAATTCACTAGTGAATTGAACACTGAAATTCAACGACTGAATAGTATTAGGGAGAAATTGGAGAAACAAGGCGTTAGGAATAGGAATCTCAGCGATGTTGATAGCTTAGAGTGTAAATGCGTTAAGTTGGGGAAGAAACATAAACAGTATTACGAGAGGAGGCTAAAGTTTTTGGAAGGTAAAATATCGATATATGAAGCGGCGCAGGACGTTAAAGAGTCGAAGTTAGCTCAGAGGTTGCAAAAGGAATTCTTGCTTGAGAATCGGATACAAGTAAGTATTATGTGGCTTTGATGATGTCAAACTAAATTTTATATGGGCTAAATAAAATATGGTCTGAATTAAATAAGCAATGTTTATAATTTTATTAGGATTTCTATTTTTTAGCCTGATTAAACATTGTGTACGATCATTATTATATAGAAAATAAAAAAAAACACATGCATATGTGGTCGATGTTTTAATTAAATTTAATAAATATTTTTCAGGACCTAGAATCAGAACTA
>FASU01003172.1:0-18449 GCA_001486225.1 Heliconius pardalinus sergestus | reverse complement strand
TTATTTATTTTTATATTTAAAAATTTGTGAGAGCTTGGGATGAATTAATTATGAATTTCTGAGAGAAATTTACATTTTTTAGATAATTTAGTCTAAGCTAAATAAAGAAGTTAAATTCTGAACTTTAAAAATGTAGAGTAGAATAGAGTACCTTCTATAGCTTAATAACTCAAAATGTGTAAATTTAACTAAAGCAATTCAGTGTTTTTGATATATTCATCTTTTTCTTTAAAAAAAATCCTATTCAATATCTTTGCTTTTCTGCAAATTGTAACATTTATTTCTATATATTTATAGAAATAAAATATTACAATTTATACCTTATAGCCATCCGCAGTATCTCGTTCTTGGACAATTTCTTATCAGGTGGATGTGTTGGTACCAATCGCCTCAGTTCTGCGAAAGCTCCACTAACATTTTGCTGCCGCCACCGCTCCCGGCAATTGGTAAACAGCTTCCGAGGTGGTCGAAGAATACAAGAGTTCAATGGTTGTAAATCTTCGGGTAAACTCTAATAAAACAATATAAAATATATTAGAGGCCGTCGTGGCGCAGCGGCACAGCGTCTGATTGTAAACGGGATTGGCGGTTCGATTTCTACACGGAGAATGAATCATTTTCAAATCCTCGTTCTGGTACATGCAATGTCTCGAAAATTGGGAGTTGCGAGTGCAACGAAGTGTCTTAATACTAGGTTCCCTCCGCCTATCTAGCTATTTATGAAATGGATAATAACAAGACACCATTATTATGCAGTGGATTTTTTGGAAAGTCTCTACATTCGTGCTGTTTAAAATATCTGAAATCTGAAAGTACTTATCTACTTAAAACGGTGCTGAACCTTTACTTTCGTTCTATAATAAAAAAATACAATTCTCTCTTTAACTACCTGTACACTCTTCGAAGGCTGCCTGTCATCATCGCTGTCTGGCAAGCAGAGGTCATCACTCAACATTTCACTATCGGGCTCCTCATCAGAACATGAATCTTGATCTGACGCCATCGCAGTTGAATATACTGTTGAAACAAATAGTTTATTTAAAATTATAATATATATGCAGCTTTGCAACTTTAACCCACATAGCAGTATATATGTATATTTCCTATAATCTAAGAATATTATATGAAATCAAATAATCGCGACGGTTGTGGGTTCGATCCGCATTCAGGTGTATGAATTATTATTTATTATCGCTCTGGCACCAAGGCAAAAACTCAGCCACTATATTATATGCAACGCCTCTATTTTATTATATAATTATTATTTTTAAAAAACCAATTCTACTAAATATTACCGCCGGCACAGCAAGCGGACTGTTCCCTCGGACGAAATTGGCGAAATGTCTGTATTTTTAACAATCTTTTATTTTTAAATAATAAAATATAACATTTTGGTAATAAAATTCCATTATTTTATTTAAAACAAAGCAACTTACAGAGTAAATATAATAAATAATGATTCTATTATTAGGTACGGCCGGATATCGCTATCAACGGATGTTATATTTTAACAGTATAACGCTCATCATGGTGTTCTCTTATAATAATTATTTAAATGTTATAAAAAAAATAATCGAATTAAAACGTTTACTTTTCGTTGTGGTTGATAAAAACTTTAAAATATCTACTTAATAAATCTAGCTGATCATTTAATTTAGGGGAATATTTATTATAAAAAACTGTAATTGATCTTTATAGCCTATAAAATATAGCTTTACAGTGTATCCTGGGTTTTAGGAAGGTAGGTCAAGGGAACCTAGTGTTAAAACACTCCTTTTCCCACTTCCCGCACAAGTCTCGAGATGTCGCGCTTTGTGATGTACCTACTAGAGCGAGGATATAAAAAAATCGTTCCACGAATGGAATTCGAACCCACAACGGTCGCGTTTTACAGTCAGACCTCAAACTAGGTAAGGTTCAACTTTCGTTTTCTATTTTTACAAATTAAAGATAAAATATGATAAGTATAAAAGATATTTTAATATATTAAAATTACACACTAGGAGCGCTCTGGTAACAAGAAATTCTCAAAACGCAATGTCTTGGACGGAGCACGGAGCCACGGAGTGTCTTTACACCAGCTTCTCTCTGTGATACAGCGTGAAGCAAGAAAGAAAGCTAAAGGTAAGTGATAATTTTTTTTACAACTTGAGCTTAGGCTCATATAATTATAGCTCCGAGTGCATCCTATAGAGCACCTAGTGTAAAAAGGCGTGTATTTTTACTTTAACTGTCTATATAGTAGAATATTTATTTATCAAATAACAAATTATTTATTTTAGCTTGTAATTGAATTGAAAAACTTATAATTGAATTAATTAGAAAAACATGTTGTTCCATATACGAATTACTTTTAATTTGTCGTAAATTAATTTATCATAATTGAAACAACTGTAAAATAAAATAAGGAAACAACAAACCCGTATTTCCTGTAATATCTGTCACAGTTGGCATAAAACTTCACAAAAACTTAGAACACTGAATAAAAAATATATATTAATAGTTTTATTTAATATTATTTTTAAATAATTACTACAGGAGCTCTTAAAGCGACTACGATAAAAAAGCGACTGAGGAAAATTCAATTATAATATTCAAATTTGGAATGGGGGTTGCGCTACTTTGCTCTGGTTGGTCATTCTGTTAATTCCAGCGGCCAATCACGTGTTGGGGCGTTACTGAATTTCTGTATTACCCTTACTACCCAGTGAGGTTTATTTTCTACTTAGCCTGAAGTTTAACATAATTTTCATAAAAAATATCTGTCTGGCGTACCAGTACGTACCTGGTACCAGGAACGTATTAAAGTAGTAGTAACGTAAAACATAGTAACGTAAAAAAACATTTGATACAGATTTTGTAATAAAAATTAAAAAGCCTGGCCTAATAAAAAGAGAAAAGAATTTTAAAACATATTAGTAATATTTTCAATACTTTTGTAACATTAACAAGAAAAAAAAATTGTCTCGGAAACTGGGCGGAACATGAGGGAGGAAGTTTCTTAACATCAAGTTCCCTCTGCCTACCCTGCCAAACACCAAGGTTTTTAATTGCATATTATTCAAGACTTATTTTGAGAACAGTGTAATAACTATAATTAATAAAACATCTATAGCCAGAGCCTCCAGAGGTCATAGAGGCCGTCGTGGCGAGAAAAAGCTTAAAAAATATATTTTATCCTTCTATTTTAACTTTTTATCTTAATATAAATCATTTGTTTGTTCTATGCCACTTCAACAGACATAAATATGGTAAAGTGAAATAAGACGGGGACGCTGAAGACAGTTTTTTCCTTTACAGTATGGGTCTTTAATTTATTTTATTTTTTATTTATTTATTATTTTATTTACAAAACCAATAAAAAGTTATATTAAGACAGACAATTTCTTTTCTTATGACAAGAAAATCGCTTGAATATCAAGAATTGGATATCTCACTAGGATTCCCTGTCCTTTGTTTATCTAATTACTACTACTTTTTCTAAGTGCTGCACTCCTCACTCCGTTCCCCACTTTCTTTTTCCGTAGAATTTTCGAAGCATTGAGTGGCGCAAATCAATGTCTCGCTACCATGATTTCTCGTACATGCCTCTTCTTCAGTTTTCGCCGGCTGTTAAAGGTTCTGCCGTTATTGCGTTCGCCTATTTACTATATTGATCCTAACTTTGTAGAGTTCCATTCAAATATTTTAGGATATCCCGTCTATAAGGTGGTAGCTAATATCGAGGAATAAAATGTAGAAATTTCGAAAATCGTTCACTTATTACTTAGTCTTATTACTTAGTTCTCGCTGCCTACTCTACTATATGCGGAATACGGCATGAAGCTGAAAGAAAATATGATAAAAAATGCAGTTTCACACTTATTTCCGCGTGATAGAGTATATAGAGAAAACCCAGAGATAAGACACTCCGTTCCCCACTCTCCGCACGAATCCAAGACATTATGTATTTAGTGGGGGAACTCGACGCCTATCGTATGATAATAGACAAGAATAACTAGTAGTAAACTAAGAAACTAGCCTTAGAACTTTTTTAAATACGTGAAACTAAAAGTAGAAATACATCAATCATTATAAATAGATAATTAAACAAATTAAGGCCCTTTATTACAACTAATAGGTTCCGAATTAAATAAACATACGAAACAGGTTCCGCACCGCCACGAGGCAAGCTCTATTGTGATTGGATTATCCTTATCGTTGCCTCGTGCGATGATAAAAAATAAGACTAGCTCGGATTAGGGTACCTTATTACGATGTTTTTTTATAGCTTCACGTCACATCTCGCAAATGGTGGGCTGAGTGAGAAAATGAAGTAAGTCATTCCCCCGAGTGGGAATGGAACTCCCAATTCTCCACCACGCCCTCAAAATTTTTCCCATAAAGAAATATCTCCTCGGCGCTGACAAAGCTGAGATTTTTATATAATTAATAATAATTGAATATCATAAAATAGTTATTCGCTGATAGAATAAATACAAATCACAAAAATAAATAAAAAAAATGTAGGTATACAGAACCAGTTAATTATATCAAAACGTACGCTTAACTTTGCTGAATTATTTTTATCATTGTTAGCAACAACGAGCATTATTCTATCGAAAGTTATCTCCGTTTTTTTTTTTTAAATAAATTGAATTTGTTAAACTTTCATACGCACAAGTATTTTCTCTCAACAAAGTAATATTTCGGTGTTGAGTTCCGCCGAGTTTGAAAAATAAGCAGTGCGAGGGGGACGGATTTTCTTGATATTATGTTTCCTCCTCCTACTCTGCTTTATCGGGATGTAGAGGGAATTTAATAATGCTATATCAGTCGGAGGCGGAATCCAACGCCGCGATTTGTCTCATAATTATAATTACAATAAAATAATAAGGTAATAAATTATAGCACTATAATATATTGTAATTGATAAGTAAATACCTATAATAACATGAACAATAAAAGAATATCACTTGTTTATATAGAGATATTTAGAAATTCAGAACTTTGCGACTCTACTATTTGCTTCTTTAACAACATTTTTTGAAACGTTATCTACCTTATTTGCAGCGTTGAGCTATTAAAGGATTATTAAGACATGTATTTAAAGTTCGTACCTACTGCAGTTATAAACCAAAATTATCTACACCTGCCCATAGGTCTGATAATAAAAAAACTGGTCGATAAAAATCGATGTATGCTTTTTCTTTGAAGGAAAAACGAAACATTTTTAGCTTTGTATAAAGTGAACGGAACTTTTTTTTCATTTTAGCAATTCCCGTTCCAGAGAATGAATTATTTTGAACCAAACAGAACACGCAATATTTCGAAAATGAGACTAACACTAGTATACCCTGCTATATGCGTAATACAACGTGAAGGGAAAAAACAATAATACTTTTCAACGTCAAAGTAACTATTAGCTATAGGAATAGTGCGATATGATGAAATAGTGTAAACCTTCTTTCCATAATTATCAATAACTCGTCTCAGTATTCATAAGTTAATAATGAGATTTTAAACTTAATCTTAATACTTAAAACTAAATCTGTAACAATTATTACTTTATGGCAGATTTGGAGTCCTGTCGACCATCATAGAGCCTGCAATTTTATAAAATCGTCGCTCGCAATTTTGTTTTCGTTAACGTAGAAATGAAAATTCCATTTTTACCGTTCCCGTAAGAATTTCGACAAATCCGAGAGGATTTGTTTGTTGAAGCATTAAGAGATTAATGCTCCTCTATAACATGCCAAACTTGAACTTTCTAAGTCTAGTAGGTTTGTCTGTGCGTTGTCTGTCAATCACTAAGAAACGGAAGGGTTTTTACACATAGATATAAATTTCAATACAATTTCAACATGAAAAGTGTAACTAATACTAAAATATTTTAATTTGTTGGTATTTTTGTTTACACTACGAGGCAAAGTACGTATAAATATGCAGGTAGTTAACTTAATTGCCACGTCTAATCGTAGTTTAACTGTAATTTTATTATTCTCGATTATATTAAGCTTAATTAGAGTAAATATTTGTGTATAGAAAAAACTATAAGCTTTTTCTATTACCATAATTGAAATTTATTTAGAGTGTGTCTTAAAGCACGACGTTTGTGGGATCGATTTCCTCTCGGGGATATAAACTATTTTCATTGCCTTGCTCCTGTGACATGACCAAACGCTAGTGTTCAGACACTCCGTTCCCATTAAACATATCTGAATGGCAGAACTCAACGCCGCGTTTTGTCTCGTTACGAGCGAGGAAATGAAGATATTAAATATTTAATTTTGAAGGGCGAATTGAATCCCTAACCAGTAGCGTCGCACGCTTGTGCCCCTGCGCAACGACTGGATTCGTATTTTGTACTAAAGTCTAAAATATTACAATAGAACTATTGATTACCGCACGCTCGATGCTTAAAACAAAACTTGTGCGTACTAAAAGTGCATTAAAAGTGGACTCTACTATTAATATCAGTGTTAAATTTAAATGCATCATGATGATAGAGTCAGTCGCGATACGGTCGAGCGACGATACGCACGTGCCTTGCCTCTGTATTTCTGTTATTATAAATATTTTTTTCACTGTGTCGTTAGTAATAATCATTTAGTTTACTAAAATTGTATGATTTTATGTGTTTTATGTAAAAAAGTGTCTAAGAATTTATTAAGCAGTGCATAATTTCCACTTGATTTAGACCAACTGTCTAAATAGTGGGTCGATAAACTCTTATTTTGTTTTGGCCAAAACGTATGTGAGTTTCCTTGACTTTTATTTTTATATTATAATATTATTTGATAACAGCATAGTATAGTTTTGAATAATTCAATAACAAAACTGTATTTGACTAATAATAAAAGAATCTAAATATATTTTAAATTCCATTTAATATACTCTCTTACTAATAAACTGTTTAAAACAACGACAGATTAACACATTTTTCTGGGTAACAGGAAAAACCGAGATAACATAGTGTCATTTATCACCGTTCTCCAATTTCCACCTGTTTAAGGGATATTGCGTGTTGAAAGGCGCAACTTAACGCCACCGGTTCATAACATGAACCCTCATGTGAATAATCGACAATAATCTAAATCTAAGTATTTATTGTTAAATATTTCCATTATGTATTAAAATACCAAACGCCCATTGTTTGTTTTCGTAATATATTATCGTCCTGTCGTAAAAATATGTATTATTATAAAAACTCTACACTTTGTAGAGTTTTATCAAAATTTATTTAGTAAATATCTGATTTTCATATATATTATGTAAATGTAAATCGTCCCTGGCAATATTTACAAATACACTTTGACATTTACAAATTTATTATGAGTCTAAAATTTGAATGCCAATTATTTTTTTTTGTTTTTATTATTACATCGTACCTACATACAGATGTATTTGTCGACTTAAAAGACTTGAACAAAAACTGTAGAAAAGGGAACCTAGCGTTAAGACACTCCGTTCCCGATCTTTCTCTTAATTTTCAAGATATTGTATGTTGAGTGGCGAAGCGGTCTGTCTGTGACTTTGTCTACTTATCGGAGCGAGGAACTGGAAAAGTGTAGTAGTATATTAGTACTAATACATATCGTTCCCCACTTTTCGCCCCATTTTTGAGACATCGTGAGTCGAGTGGCAGAACTTAACGCCGTGCTTTGTTGTGTTACCAATGTCAAAAAATAGTTAGTAGGAAACTAACCCACAACAGTCGCATATGCCTCAACGAATGAAATTGCGTTCTTAAGTCTTTCCTCAATTAAACATAAATGCGACGTACCAGCATTATACTGTAAATATTGTTACATACTTTTCTATTTACATATTAAATATATGGACATCGTACATAAGTCTTTGTATCTAGAGAATATTTGAATATAAAAGTCCTATTATGTGTTTTTATAATAAGATGGGGCTGAATGAATGTTTACTTAAGTATATGGTGTCCGTAGAGTTTAAAAATATTTTAATACTAGATTTAATCTCTGTCATTAGGATAAGTGTAATGTAATATTCCCTATATAATCAATAAATGGGCTATCCAACACAAAAATGTTTTTTGTATTCAAACCAATAGTTTCTGAGATTAGCGCGCTTAACCAAACCAACTCGAGAGCTTATTTTACTTGATATAGCTATGCTTTTTATCGTTAATTGTACTTATATCGTTACCTGAATAACCACAATGGTTGTGAATCCGAAACATTGATGTAGTCAGTTGTGTTCCCGCACATTTTTAAAACCGAGCGCTCTGACCACAGAGCTACACGTTGCGGGATACAGCGTGAAGCTAAAAAAAATATTCTTAACAATCTTTACTCTTTAACCTAAATGCTTTATCGGTCAATACCCTTAAGGAAATATGGGTTAGGTTAGGTAAGTTATTAATTTTGGCAATTTTCCATAATATGTGTGAAACAATAGTACGCTTTGTTCCTGTATATACACATTACATCTATTATGTACCTATAAGATATTAGATCTGGTACTAACGAAATGTATAGTTCGTATGAAATTCAAATTCTAGATAGTGAAATATTTGATTACCTCGAGTGGAAATCGAACCCACAACGTGTCCTGTTTACAGTTACAGTCGCTGGTGCGGCTGGGCCACGACTGGCCTCTTTGTTTAACACTGGGTTATCAGTAAAAGGCACGTGGTCATTTTTTGATCTTATATCTAACTATATAACCTAAACTAAATTCACTTTGCTAAACTAATGTTAGGTCACTCTGTTCCCTTGTTTCTGCTCAATATTTGGGACATTGCATGTTGAGTGGCGGAGTACAACGCGTCTTGTTATTAGAGCGAAGATATGATAATATTTGATTCCCCCGAGTGGGGATTGAACCCACTGCTCATTATGGTATAATTTTGTGTTTGTACATACTACAAAAGCGTCATTACTTAAAGTTTTCCTAGAACACGATAAAGATAATGAAGTCGTTACTAATTGTTTATTTATAAAGAAGTACGTTGAAACCATCACGGCGCAGTGGGATAATTTGTGAATATAAATGCAATATTTGTGGGTTCGATCCGCTCGGTTTCTCAATGCGTGGCGTTGAGTTCCACCATACAATACACAATGTCTTGAAAATTGGAGGGTTAAGGTCGTTGTGCGGCACAAGTATTAGAATGTAAGCGTGGCGGTTGTAGGTTCGGTTCGAAATTATTTAATATTTTCATTTTCTCGCTCTGGTAGCAAGGCTAAGCGCGGTGTTAAGTGCCTCCACTCAACACGCAACGCCTCGAGTTTCTGGACAGAAGACAGACCTGCTGTATGCGGGAAATGTGTGAAGAGAAAAAGGGCATTGCGTAACAATCTAAAACAGTTTAATGACATTATTTTATTTACACGTAGGTAGGTTCTATCAATACAAAGTAGAAACATTTATTTTCTAAAGATTATACACTACTATCAAACACGCTTGTATGCCACTTGTCATAGTGTCAGTCACGTGTTGGTGTTTAAGTAAATAGTGATCGATAGGAAAACCGGATATACGGGGTTAGGTACAACTATAAGAAAACGAAAGCCTCTA
The DNA here is from genome assembly GCA_001486225.1 of Heliconius pardalinus sergestus. NCBI lineage: Eukaryota > Metazoa > Arthropoda > Insecta > Lepidoptera > Nymphalidae > Heliconius > Heliconius pardalinus. The sequence continues at coordinate 8,918 of FASU01003172.1, read as the reverse complement.
AATGCTTATAAAAATACCTAACCCAATAGATAATCTCCTTTTCAATTTGGTTAAAATAGGTCTGGTAATTATTTTTCACATTACACTCTTAGAGAGGAGAAGCTACTTAGCATTTCATGGATTTTGCTGATCACTGTTCCCCATCGTGGTGTAAGGTGAAGAGTTCAGAGCAGCGTCTGGGACCTCTGACACATGTGTAGGTTTAAGGGAACCCTGTAAATGTGCATTAACGTTCACTTTCTGTGTCCGAGCGCCTTTCTCTACTAACAACAAATTAAAAATCATGACATGAGGACTAGCCATCTTCCAAGCCTTAATGTCATGTTGTATAATGAAACTCCATATTGTCCGAATACTTTGGAATGTGAAATATATTTATTGGCTCAGAATTAGGGCACTAAATGCAATATATAATAATAATAACATAATTTATCTGTAGAAATAATATAAATAAAACACTTTAAGCCATAGGCTTTTTTTTCTATTCCATTAAAACTTGCAGTCAACTTACCATTCACAGAGTAAGAGAGACAAACAAATACAGTTTGTTGTTGTAGTTGTTTGTTTGTTGTTTGTTTGTTGTGTTATGAATATTTATTAATATATATTTTCATTTTTGTTTAAACCAAATTTTATCAAATTCATTTAAGAAATTTACCCCTAAAACTTTAACAGACAGACAGACTGATATTTGTATACATAATTTACAAGAGCAAAGTCAACGTTCGACAATCGTGAGTAATGTCTGAAGGGTACTGATAACCTAATTGAAGCAACGATAATTTATAATTGAGCAAATAGAACACTAAGAGTTTCCTAACTTCTACTCTACTTATATTATAAAGGGGAAGAGTTTGTTGTTGAACGAAATAATCAATACAATGTCAAAAAATATTTACTATTTCGTTCAAGAGAGTGGAAATCGAACCCACCACCGCCCTGTCGCGTTTTACAATTATATTTATTACATATTTCAATCGTTTCAATGACTATATATCAAGTTAACATAATCTAAGTATATGTATGGGTATTGTATATACTTACTAAAAACAGTATTTAATATGTACGTGACTGACATGTATTCAAATAATACTAGAAACACATAATTGTGTTATTTTCTTTAATATCCTATTTAATTACAAAGAAGTAAATATAAGCTGTAAATTAATATAAAATATAACATTTTAATTAAAATTACAGACAACAGGGTAAGCAGAGAGAACCTGGGAGCCTAATGTTAAGACACTCCGTTTGCCATTAAGACACTTCCGTTCCCCACTTTCCGTCGAATTCTCGAGTCATTGCGTGTTGACTGGCAGAACTCAACGCCGCGCTTACCCTCGTTACATACAGTCGACGTCAATATGTACATTATATGCAATTTATTACATTATATCAGTATGTATAATGTATATTACAAATACAATATGTTAATATTCTTATTAGACTTACAAATAAAACATTGTTTTTATCCAACAGGTATCAAGTCTAAACCAATATAAAGACAAGATTTTACATAAAATAATGTACAGAGAAAAAAAACTATGGATCCACAGGAATTAGTGCCTTTAGAATGTGAGTATATAATATTTTCTTTCTTATCTTGTTACAGCCGGACGCTCTTTAATTTTTGGCCTACAATATTTTTTTTTTACTTTTTATATTAAGGGCTCTACTCCTCCCTTCTTCTACATGCGGGATACAGCGTGAAACGAAAAATTGCAAAAATTACAGATCTTATTAAGTATGTATATAAGCTTTTATTACTCTTACAGCCGGACTCCCCCGCCCTCGGCCGACCAGACAGTTTAGCCAAATAGCCTCGCGATCCTGCAATAAGGGCCCTATCAGATTATGCCGACTTCTGGCTTTAATGATAGTTCTGCCGTGCCTATTCATCTTCATACCATTACACATGAGGTAAGAAAATAAATAAGAATAGATACAAATATTACGTGTGAAGGTGATAAGTGCCTTGAGCGGTGTTGAGTACTGCCATTCAAGACGTAATGTTTAGAATCCTACTACTCTACCTACCCCGCTAATCGAAATAAAGTGTGAAGCTGAAAGAAATCTTTAAGTACCACTAGAGACCATTTGTAGCGTACAAACACGCGTTAGTAAACGCGACAGGTTGTGTGACGGAACCCTAAAAAGAAAATAATAAAAAACTCAATTGATGCCGGAGTGAGTCTTGATTTAGGCAAATATTTTTATGGCTTTCACGTGTAAAAGAATATTAATCTTTATTTCTAAAGCAAACGCAACACTTATTACACGGTAACAGTAAATGAGGCAAATATTTTGAATTAACTTTCTCAGAGCAAATATTTGTAAGGCCTATATATAATAATCCTTGTATGTAATTTAGATAAAATTTTGGCTAAACAATGAATCGTTATCTGTTGATTTTCATAAACAAATAAATGTAAAGAGTGTATAACATCATTACGTCTTAAATGAACAAAAACTTACTATACAAAGATTTCTTGTAAATTTCTTCTAATTTTTAATTCTTGTAATTTCAGATAGGATGAGTCATTACGACGAAAGAAGTAAAATTATTTTCTACTGCTACTACAGAATATAAGAACAAAATCTCAGTTTTTCCTTTTCCATATTTTTTTTGTAGAAATTTATGAAATCCTCTCTTAAAACTACTATAACCGAAGATTTTTAGATTATTTATACGATTGTCTCATTCATAGATATTTTCCCGACTTGTCGCTGTATCCCGCTTGTAACAGGGTAGACAGCGGGAGTCTAGTGTTAAAAAACTACACCCCCTCCTTTTTCATTTAACAATCAATTCACAAAATGATTTCATCAAATTCTGGCTCTATCTGGTAAATCACTAGAAATAAATCATACGTCTCCCACTTAAATTAAGACTTCCGTCCATTTCATACATTTTAAAGTGACTACATACAACATTGTGATATTATGGATACAATTAATTCAAGAGATTAGTAGAAAGAGTAGAAATCTACTCTTTTTTAGAGAGAGTTAAAGAGAAGAATAGATTTTAAAAAATTAAATCATCTTCACGCTGTATCCCGCACACAGCAGGGTAGGCGGAGGGAAAATCTAGTGTTAAGACACTCCGTTCCCCACCTACCGCCGAATTCATTCGGGAGGCATTGGGTGCTGAGTGGCGAAACTCAACGCCGCGGCCTTCGCTTCGGCACCAGAGTAAAGAAATGGAAATGTAAATTTAAATAAATATTTCATTTCTTATGGGGATCAAACCTACAACCCGTCGCGTTTACAGTCACACATTGTGCCCCTGGGCCACGACTGGCCTTAATCTTTTTAAGGTGTTTAACATTCTATTACTAAAAATTTTGAGTGACACTAGACGACTAGAATAAAACGTTTTTTTAACGCATTTTAATATGTTTCTAGGTACAGGGCGTTTTCCGGCCAAATGTACCCGATGAGTATGACGGATATGCGACTGATAGATAGTAAAATATCTCCTACGTGGTGCCAGGTGAAGCCTTAGCTTGTATTTTATATACATATATAACACTTGTTTTCCTAACGTATGTTTTTCCTAAAGGTTTCGTACATTAATATCAAAATAGCTCTATTTTGTGCGGCCTTGACTTCCGCCACTCGACACGTGATGCTTCAGAATTCGGTTAAAAAAGGAGAACGTATCTTAATGGGAAATCAGTGTCTTAACGCTAGGTACACCGGTTCAAACGCAACCTCCTAAACTTAAGTAAATATTTAAAAAAAAAAAAGTTCTTTTTCAACTAAAATTATTCTTTCTTTAATAATTATTCTTTATACAATTTACTAAATTCAATACATAAAAAATAATAGACAGAAAATAATATATAAAACTAAAATTTAACTCTGATATAATATCTGATAAAGATTGAACTGTCCGAACTATCAATCGATAAATGTAGTCACGACCGGATATTATCTAAAGTCACGGTTAAAGTATATGTATAAATAACAATTAGCTACACATAAAAGACTTCTAATAAGAATGTGGTCTATTTTATTTGTTTTTACTCTCAGAGAAATGATTATGTTTATTTTCACTCTCTAGCTCTGGTAGACGCACCGCCGCGTTGAGTTCCGCCACTTAATGTCATGTAAATTTGGGGAACATAATGTTTTGACAGTAGGTTCCCTCTGACAATTCTTCTTTACAGCGTGAAGCTGCACTAAGAATATTAAAACGGAAAGAACAATAATACACTCCTAAGATTAAGACAATTAGAACAAATGCTCTATATTCGACTCTATCAAATGTCACGTTGATTAGATACAAGCTATCGGTTATATATATTATTATGAATGGCCTTATTATATAAGGACATAATCTTCTATTGTTTAATATTGTGATGAAGTCGAGATCGAGACGTAAACAGGATGGTTGTGGCTTCAATTCCGATAAAGATCGATACTATCCATATTTTCTTTAAAATGTTTTTGTCTTCTCATCAACATGTTTTAGCGCAGCGTTGAGTTCCACCAATCAACATATCGTGAAAGTTGGGTGAATAGTGAGGAAAAAAGCATCTTAACACTAGGTTGCCCTATCCCACTGACACATCATGATAAGTTATAATAAATATATTTGGTACTGAATTCTATTTTAAATATAAACACTAACTGAACTTATCTAAACTTATCTCAATAAAATGTCAACCATACAATAATAAGCAAAGGAGGTTTTTCCCATAACTCTATTGATAGAGATGATAAGATAATAAAACTATTGAATACTTATTTAATACTTTTCAACGTATGGATATCGTGGCGAAAAGGGACGATTGTAGGCTCGATTCCCTCCCGGGAGAAAGAATAATTTTTGATTCTTCCCTCGCTCGCTTCGATAAAAAGACTAAGCGCGGCATTAAATTCCGCCACTCCTTGTTATATGCGGGATGCAGTGTGATCCTTAAAAAAAATGTATTGAAATTTAATTTTTTTTATCAGCGGCAAGTAGTGAGATCAAATGCCACTTTCAACGCATTCGTTGTTCCTGGACCACCTGAACTAACCGAGGAGCTAGTACCAGTGTCCATGACTAGGGAGTTGGAGCTCGAAGATGACATGAAAGAATATTGGGGTTTCTATCTTCTACAAGGATCCACTGTCACTGTGTCTTCTTGCGTGAGGTAAAAAGATTATTTCCAATTCCAATATATCCAATTTTTGAGACATTACGGTTCAGTGACAAAAGTCGATGACACTCTAGCTGCTTAGCAAGTTGGTCTTTTTATCAGAGTAAGAACATCTTGAACCCACAAACGTCGCACATATTTAAGCATATATCAACAAAAATGTAAACCATAAAATAACTTACTTTCCTCACAGATGGCCTGGTGCGTCTCTCATAATGATAAAAGGCTACAAGCATCTACAAGAGTGTGCGTACATCGGTGACGACTCGTCAGAAGAACTAGATGAACTTCTCGAAGCCCACAAATTGGGTCTACTCTCGAATACTACACTTATAGAGAAGATAACACAGCTAAATAAAGAAGACGGAAAAGCCAATGATCCTGGTAATTTCTTTACATAGTCTTGGATGATTAATTTGTTTTAATATTCTTGTAAAGTAACAAAGTATATACATAAATAAGAATTGTTGCGATTTCAAGTCTCAGTATAATAAAAGAACCTCCATCAAGCAATTTTTTTTTCTTTTCTTACTTTTTTTTACTTATTTCTTTCTACTTATTTAAAAAAATGGTGTATTTCCTCGCTCTGGTAACAAAACACTGAATGTCTTGAAAACTACTACTAGGTTACAGTAGATTCCCTCTGACTACCCTGCTATTGCGGAATATAGCGCGAAACTAAAAATTAGACATCATACTATAAAACCTCCTAAATGTATCGTAATTTCTGCATAATCACAAACAACACTAATGTTGCTATTGCAGATACAATGAAAAGACACAAAGCTGGTGTCAAATTCCACGATCCAAATCAAAAGGCTAATGTGACCTCACCTGAGAACGTCCCCACTGTAGACGTCACCGATCATGATCCAAAGGTACTTACTATTGCTATTATATTTTTAATAAAGACCCTTAATACATTACAATTTTAAGCAAATAAATAGAATTTTGCGTAGTTTTAATAGGTTTGATCTTAGATAATAAAGAATAATAAGCAGTTCAAAAAATAATTTATGAAGTGAGAATGAATAATAAGAGAGACGCGGCGTGACCTCTGTTGACCTCCGAGAACGTAAAAACCATATTGACAAAAGTAAAAGAGTAAAAGTAGAGTACACGAAAGTACCAAATTTCTTCTGTCTCTACTCAAAAGCATTCCATTTCATACTTTTATTTAATTTACACTTACATTATCTTATTATATAAATTGCATATACATATAAACACACATTTGTAGAGCAAAACAAGTACACAATAAAATCTTTGTACAAAGTTTCATATCATAAGTGAAAAACAAATATTTTCACAGGAACTTAGACAGATTCTAGAAAGATTACACGCGATACGTGAAGCCGCTAAGATTGAAGCACAAAAGTACTATCACCCACCATCCCACTTGATGGCTCTACCAGCTCTACATAGGCATAGAGATGCCAATGTTGATAAAGATGAACGACGATGGTTATCATTTAAAGGTATGATGTTTAATATTACTTCAAGACCCTCCCTGATGTCCTTGGCTCTATCAACTTTTGATTGGTGGAACTCAACGCTGCAATTTGTCCAGCTATAGTGGGAAGATGAAAATATTTTAATATTAATTATTAGCGCGACTTGAGTCACGCCACTCAACACACATTTTCAGATTCAGTGAAAAGTTGGGAACAGAGGGGTCTTAATGGGAACGGTGTGTGTTTACAGTAGTTCGGGAGAGGAACCTAGATATACAGGTTCTGCAATTCAATATTTAAAATATTTCCCCCTTCTTTATTCATTATCAAATCAAATATTATCAAAGCAAATTAATTAAATTTAAAAAATAATAATAATTCCGCGGCGTTGAGTTCCACCATTCATGACGCGATGTTTTAAAATCATAAAGTGTCTTAATCTTAAGTTTTTCGTAGAAAGAAAAGTTTTTCATATATCATTAGCGTACATATATAAATATTTACAATATTGATAAACCTAAATAAATAACTTTAAAGTTGTATCAACCGTTACACTACAAGCTACTATTTGTTGTTGATAACAACGTTATATTATAATATTATATTTAAATATATTTATCAACTTATTTTATCTTGCCCATATTTAATGTGTCAGAATCTAAAGTTTTTTATAAAGTTATTATTCCAAGATTATTATATTTTATTTTATATTGAGGTCGTCCTGGCTTAGGAAAAGAAACGGTTACGATTACATAATAATATTTATAGACAAGAAGCTTTTATAAGTTATATAACAGGATAAGCAGAGGGAACCGGGGAACCTACTGTTAAGGCACTTGCGTTCCCCACTTTCCGTCCAATTATCGAGGCATTGCGTGTTTAATGACGGAGCGCAACGCCGCGCTTTGCGTTGTTACTAAAGCGAGGAAACGAAAATATTAAGTAATTCATTCCCCCGAGTGGGAATCGAACTCACAACTGTTGCGTTTATGGACGAACACTAAATGGACGGCGATTTTTTAATTTCAACCACTTCTTTCTGAGATTAGCGCGTTCTACGTTAATATTATAATATGTAACAGTATAACCTTAATCTTTTTTACAGATTTAGATGGCAACATCACCGAGCCAATGCGAATTAATACAACAGACAAACAAACAGAAGAACGTGCAAAAAATACATCAACGATTTCAAATAGTAACAAAAATATATCCAATGCAAATATTGATAGCGTTATCAGTTCTATATCCAATAAAGGGATTGACAATAAGACAATACAAAATGAGATTAGAAATGATACTTACGTCAAAGCAAATATTACTAGTGAAGATATAACGGTAAGATTACTATAAGCCTGAATTGAATTAAATTAAATGCATATCTTTTTTTATTTGGAATTGGCTGTTAACTTGGTTTAGATTTTAAGTGATAAAAATATTTGTATATAAAACATTATATATATGGGTTTTTAAATTCGACTTCGCTGAACTAGAATTAAGAAAAAAATGATTATAAATTATATTCGAAATAATAATACTACAAATAAAGCTCTAAACTCTACTTTAACATAATATTAGAAAAAAATCTGAAAAAATTACTGCTATTCCAGACGCAATGTCTCGCTTTGGGCTGAAATAGGAACGAAGTGTTTAGAATTTTGACTCTAGGTGCCCTGTCTACTATGCTATAGGCGAAGAAAGTCAAAGTCAAAGTTGTATAAGTATACAAGACTAGTATAAAACGATAAAAACTTCTTTGATAAATTATGATATACGTATTTAAGTAGCAATAAATTCCTAAGCGTGGAAATTTTCTCACTTTCCTTATCTCTTATCAGAATTGTAGAAGCACTAACTTTCGCTGTTCATAGCCTTGAAGGTTTTTAAGAGATTGACAGTGAGGTACTTTTATTACGATATATTAAATTATATTAAATGGAAGAAACGATTACTTTTTTCTGTTCGCCAAGACACCGTAAAGCTGGATATTCGTATTAATTCAGCTTGATACCTTCTCGTGATCTTGGTAAAAACGTTCTTGAGAGACGGACTGACAGACAGATGGAAAACAAAATGCTCAAGCATTAAAAATTGATAAAAATAGATAGTTTACCATTGGATCTATAAATTCAGATAACAATATTTCATATAGTAGAAGTGTAATGTATTAATAATAATCATCTATCACACTATCTAGCCTAGTGTATGCATAGTAACAGATTACGGGCGTTCGTACACAGCATGGCACTTCCTTTCTTGTCAAAGGTCTTGGAACGTATTGTTTTTCAGCAACTAAATCAATATCTATTTGACA
>FASU01003144.1:11169-23853 GCA_001486225.1 Heliconius pardalinus sergestus | reverse complement strand
AATAATTAATTTTCTCGAGTAGGAATTGAATCCACAACCGTCGCGTCTAGTCACTGCGCCACAACAGCCTCTATGTAAGGTGCATGATAAATAAAATTAATTTGTGTCTATTATTAATTTACGAACATTGTCTAATATCGTGTCTTCATGCATATTATGGGTGCAAACTTATATGTATACGCATATTTAATTGCGTTAACTATTAAAAAATAATATTTAAAAACAAAGTGTATAAAGTGAAGCATGACATTATCCCTTAGTATTAGTTCCTTTGAAAACTAAACAGATAAAATTTACAGCCAACGTCTAACGTAGGTAAATATTTACATGTACAAATTATTATTCCTTTATTAAATTATATATTGTAATTATTAAACGAACGCCATTATAAAGTATTTAAAAATCTAAAAAACCGCAATAAACGCAAAATTAGATATACAACGAGGAAAAATATATTACAAATTTAAAAATAAGCTATCAGTTAACCGTTCAAGCGGAACGCCCAATGACATTGCATTTTAAAATATGAAGCCCAATTTAAGCTACTTGAATGATTCTAATGATTTGGCTGTTGCGACTAGTGTTTTTGTTGCAAGAGGAAGTCGAACAGACGATAACTATGTACAGTACGGTCAACAAGTCGTGTCCGCCCTGTAGTTAGGTTTTCTGAACTTTTGCGCATCGTTCACTCGGGAAGAAAGTCATCAAAAGTAAGAAAATATCCTAAAATCCAATCTGCGCAGCCATCTAGGTATAGTGAACTTGTTGACCGTACTGTACAGATATTTTAAAGCCTCGTTAGCGACAAATCCTTGAGATGAGCAGCTCGAAGAAAAAATTTACTACTTAATCTCGTAACGTTCGAGTAATAAAAGGCGTTATTATTAGAACGCGGATAGGTATTTAAGTTGGGGGGGCTAATAGACTATTAAATAACTTTAGTGTTCACGCGAAACATAAAAGAGCTATACCATAAAACTTTTCTACAGCTTCCCAAAGTATTAATTTTTGCACCGAACTCTGCCCTAACTTGTTTCTACTGAGTTGGGCGATTAAAACTTTTCGAACCCCTTCCCTTCCACTTTGATACCGAAGCCCTGTCGAAAACGGGTCAAGACTTATACAAAAAGACGGGCGTTTAAAATCCAATTAGGTGCTTTTAAAGGTTTCCTCATAAAAAAGATGCTTCAAAGGATCGGTAATTAATCGAATACCTGATTGGGCCCCGAGATCGGCGGTGAAATACTAATGAATTGAAAATTGTTCTTGAGAACTATTTATACTATTTCCTATAGTATGTAATTTTTATTTTAATACAATAAACGAGTATGTTTTTAACCATTTAATAAATTATTATTTGCACTGTAATTTGACAGTCGTGAATAATGCTTACATTACAGTGTAAATATTATATAGTTACTTAAGATATTGTCCAAATTTAACAAATAAAATAGCTCAAATGAGTAACTTAATAAATGATATTGATTATAGTTATAATGTGAAGCTACAACTATAACCAAACAAATGTAAAATATAAGTAAAAAGTAAAAACCACCGACGACATGAAACAAATCGACGCCCGTATCTAAAGAGCAGCATGCAATCGATATACGATCAAGCAGAGCCGGTTGGTTAGTGGGTGTGGGTGCGTGCGGATGTGGTGTCCGCGCCCGTAGCTCATACTAGTTGAAGAGAGCTATCGACCAACGTGTGGTGGGGACGTGGGGTGACGTTATATCATTAGTAAACATTTTTCAAATAAACACTTGGAGATTATAAGGACGGAATTTACTTTATTTAACTTTAAATTTATTTAAATAATGATGGCAAGGTCAAAACGCCATAACTGAAAAACTCAGTTAAATAATATTATTGGCATTACATTCGAATTAATAATAACAAAAGGTATGAGATTTAATAAACAAGACAAAAAGAAACCACTTTACCAAAGTGTCAGATATCAGACTACAGCATGTCACGTGGCCTTAATCAATCTTCAATGCATTACGTATTAGAGAATGCAGCTGCTCCTCACATCAGATAATTACTTAAAGTTTTGATGCAGTAATGTATTATTATATTTTTTATAGCTTCAAGCTGTATACCGCATATGCAGGGTAGAGGGTTCCGCCCAATTTTAAGAACTTCTCGCTTGCTTTGTATTGTTACATAGTGAGGAAATAAAAATCGAGTGGGACATCCATCGCGTTTACAGTGACACGCTGTTCCTTTGCGGCACGACGGCCACTAATATGATAACGTATGCCCTATGTGGTATGAGATTTAAACGCTTTTATACTTTTAGACACAAATTCTGTTTCATTAACATTTTATATCACACAATATATTCACAGTACAAGAGAAAAAAATACACAAGTCAATCTTATGTACCGTGTAATCTTGTTTTGTAATAAATAATTCCTTTAATACACGATCAAATACATTTATTATAAAAAAAATGTTTTCTTTTGTAATTGGAAGACATTTACTATACGCTGAACATATAATTCCAACTACAGCCACACAGCGTCTATTAGAAAATATATAAATCAAAGTAAAGGTAATCGATAGTCAATCAAGCGGTTGAGCCGGTTCGCAACAGTGTGTGCGTAAACGGATGTCGTGTCGTACGTACACACACACATGCACTCTATTCACCGAGGCGGCCATGCGTGTGAAATCGTGACGGTTTAAAGTCAAACATTTTTCTATGATCTAAGAATATACTTTTTATTATTTGCATTGTAGCTATTATTTATTTAAAAAAGGTTTAGCGCCTAGTGTTAACGACACTCCGGCCATTTTCCGTTCAATATTCGCAACGTTGCGTGTTGAGTGACGGAACTAAACGCCATGCAACACCAATGCGAGGAAATGAAAATAATTTAAATGTTATTAGATTCATGTGTTACTACCCCAAGAAGATCTCAACAAACTCGAATTAAACCTATTAAAGAGGTAAAACTTTATTAATACATAATTCAACACTTTTCATGTTCGCGAAGTTTAACAAGAAACATAATACGATAATAAAAAAATACTAAGCAAATGTTAATTTATGTGCAAGTTGTGTGAATTATAATGTACATGTATAATTAATATTTCCCCAAGAACGTACAAGAACGAACTTGGTGATGGCTCGGCAGTATTCGAATTCCATACCCAATTATCTGTTGGAGTCATCAAAACTGTTCCACAATGGCGAAGACGTAGACTGTGCAAATATTCTTTTGAATAACATTATACGGAGTATGATTATTTATAGCTTTGACGCATGTCTATCGCGGTCACGGTCGTTTAAACATAACGAAAATGCTTGCTATTTTATTAAAGAAATACATTAATAAATACATGTTTTATCTACTTTTTTATGTTAATTTTGCATAATCGAACGTGCTAATAGAGGCATGACCAACTTGGTGTGAACAAGTAACATTTACAGTATTCAAATAGATATTAATTCCTATAGTTTTTTATATTCTTTATCCACTTTAAATATTATTCTATCTGTGGAATATGTAATTAAAGCATTATCGTTTCTAAGAAGTGGCCACTTAATAAAACAGGCCATAGACGTATCATAATTTGAGTTAATAACGATAATGAGCATTCGCTTATAAGATAATTATTTTTTAGTATTTGTAGAAATTGAAGTATCGTCAACCCTATTTGTGGTACATAAGTAACAGAACAAGTTTCTACATAATATATCGCTAGGTATATAGACTATAGACGGTGCGAGTTGGTTCTTCTGTCGCTATAGTATAGCGACTAGCGCCTAGCGAGCAGGGAGATAGGTCGAGGCGAGCCGCGTCTTTGTTTACGACGTAGCTAGCCGCGAACATACTGCATAGTGCACTCAGAACAGTGAAGAATAGATGTGACATCATGTATTTGTATTTTGAGATCTGTTCATATCTTATAAATAATTGCATAAACTCATTCAACTGCCTGTTAATCAGATACATCAATCAGTATATAAATTATATTTTTTTAATGATTATATGAAATTGGATTCAGTTTATCAACACAATTAACAAATAATTACATACAAACACAGTGAAAAGACAGCTTTATCATGAAAAGTATCATTATACTAATTTAGTCTAGGTTGTCTGGAAGGTTCCTTCCAGAGAACCTAAACTAAATTAGTATACTTCTATTCTAGTTCTATCACAAATGCACTGTCTAGAGTGTAGATATGTGGAGTATATGGCAGTGTTGATATGTTTTGTTCTTTTATATTACATTAGAATAAAATAATTAGAAATCTTTTAGGTTTGGAATAATGACTCAGACACTCATATCAACATGAATTGAATATTTTTATACTTCTGTTCTTCAAAAGATAAAGCAGAAACCTTGTGGAATCACTTTTTCTCAGGAATGTTTTGGAGGTATGTATGACATTTGCAACATAATCATAACCCATAAAGTGTTTTTCATATTTTATTTATGAAATTTAATAAGTGGGAGCTTACAATACAAATAATTAAAATTCCCTAGAAATTGGTCATTTAATAGCATATCACAAGAAAAAACTATTACAAAGATAAACTTACATATTTTGTAGTTAAATTTATACACAATCAGTACAAACAATGGAAGCACACAGTAAATGGAAGTCGAAAGTATGACTTATTATTAATTTATAATTATGAAATTGATATAGTCCTCAATGCTTATCCTTTGAGGATGAGTATGAGATGTACTTATGTACAACTCGTACTTAATCTATATGTTTGTAACAAACTACCATGTGTGACAAATATATATTTATATGCAATTATAAATTGTTATGAAATAAATTTCCAATTAAAACAAATGAAACAATAAGCTTCAAAACTCTAAGTTTTGGCAAAAAAAATATCTTCAAAAGCAAACTTATTCACTCTAAGAACCCAAAAGCATTGTTCCTACCCCAAAAGAAATTTCAATCAAGAAATTAATGAAAGCTTAAAAGAATTCCAAAGCAAAGCCTCACAACTCAAAACAAATACAAAAGCTAAATAGGTAAATAATGAAAAGCAAAACTTTCAAATGAATCATTCAAAGTTTTTACCCAATACAAAGTTAGTTGTGAGTTTCTACTAATTTAACTTTTGTAAGAGACATGAGAAACAATATTAGTACTAAGAAAGTATTTAGTAGTTTAATCACTTTGGATCATCAAACATCTAACATTAAGTTTAACAAAAAAATAGTTCAGTTGTTGTGATATTGAGTTATATACATCTATTTGTGACGGACATACATAATGCAAATTTTAGACTCATGTGATCATAAATAACATTGTCAGAAGTAAACCAAATTAAAATGGGACACACCAGCTATCAAACAAAATAAGATCATCAAAATTGGTTCACCGAATCAAAAGTTCCGAGGTAACAAACATATCATGTACAAAATTTCAAAATGACTGCTGTATCTAGTACATTATCAACATTATTATTTTATAAAGCATCTGTCATCAACATAAAGTAATGTTGATAGTTAGATTAATTATAGGTAATATCTTGATTTTAAAAAAATATGGCACTTTTCTATTTAGCTAAGATATATGTATACTGTGTGGCAAGGTTTGAAATGATTGTGCAGAACTTTATTTATAACTTAATTATTATACAATTTTCCTCAATTTAGTTAGCAATCAACACATTTATCTCTCATACACTTGTGTGTATAATCTATTTATCAATAAAAGGTTATCTGGGTAGTTTTTATACAGCTCATTCAATACAATGAATATTTATATAGTGGAATTTTTATAACAAGAATTATGTATAAGTATTCCAACCAAAATAATTATATTTGAATTAAGTGAATAGTTAACATTTTTTTTTAATTTAAGTATGTAAAGCATCATGCATATATGTGAAAACCAATAGAAATATGTGTATAATATAATTATCTTAATTTATTAGAAATATTAGATTATTTTAGCATAATATTCACTAACTCACATGAATTAGGTTTATAAGAATTTAGTTAAGTGTATTTTACACAATATTTATATATAGAAAGATAAGTTTTAACTAAAAGCTTAATTATAATGTATCAACTTTCTACTACAAGTAGGTCAGCGTCCCAACGTCAATCAGTTAAAAGCCGCGTGGATACTATCATTCATTTCCACTAGAGATATTTGGAAGATTGAAATACTTCATTACGTATCAGTTTTGTATAATGTAACTTATTATGCGATGTTATGCACCGCATTTTAACCATTTGGTAAAGAAGACACTGCGTCATACTATTACCACTTCGATGACGCTATCAGAATATCATAAGTTTGATACCATAACAAACTTTTTCATAATCTTGTAACGATACATTTTTAATAACTGAAAGCATATATTTTTCTTACAAATAAGTAAAAACTTACCTGGTATACGCCGAATCCAACAACAAAGAGTAACCAGCCACGCGCTCCAATTACTGTGCACTCACAAATCACGAAAGCACTAGGTACAGTAGCAAAATTATAACACTATAATGATTTGTTTCGCCTGTAGTCAGTTTGGATTATGAATTTAACGAAGTTTTCCAGTTTTTTCACGCGATAAACACTTAGCCGGGAAAGCAAACCCTGAATCACCGCCAGCTACGTACAAAATGGCGGATTCGCGTAACGAAAGTGACGCGGTGACGCGCCGACAAGTCATAGACAATAAAAAGCTTGTATATCTATGGTTCTGAAATTTATCCAAGTTCAAAATATTTACTTTATTAAAATAAATATATAATTAATAATATGTGTTCAGTAAGTAAATGATAAATTATCAAATAATTTAACATAGTAATATGTTAATTAGAAAATTTCATGAAGTATTGGTTTATAAATGCTAAAACTTTTCACATCCGATATATGTCTTATTAATTATTATATAATATTTGGAAATAATCCAGAATATCAACAAATATATTTTAAATTATAAGTTTAAATTATATTTATAATTTATACAGATAATTATAATCGAATGACCCACGTATTCTTAAATTTCTTGACGGAAATCGGGTCTGAAAACTGAGTTCCTTGCTTAGTTTTAGATATTTCTCCTTTTTTCTAAAGGAACTAAAATTTTTATCGACTACCGTGTTGCATAGTTAACAAAAAGTTCTACAAGTATTGTAAAACATTGTCAGTTTTTTGTTATGGTTCTTATATCGTAATTTGTAGACGTAGTCTACAGCAACACCCAATCAGCTGAGTTTTGTTTTCATTATTAAAGGTGTTCGTGTCCAAGGCGTGTACCCATTTTTATTCTGAGAACTGACTAAAAATACCTGCAATGAACGAAATAAAATCTCTAGAACACGCTACTTTGAAGGTAAGACTCAAAAATGTTTCTTGAATAAATTACTAAAATATATTTTTATTTTATTGCAGAAAACACTTTACATTATTTCTTTATCACTTAATTAGCAACTTACTTTTAATTCTAAAAAATATTCTTATTTATCTATTCTTTTATCTATAGTAAATGTATTAAATTTAAAAGTTTAATACGTTTCTGTATCACACAATAACGTTAGCCATATTGTTTATTATTGTTAATCACGTCATTAAATGATTTTGTTCTTTTTATTACCCTATTCTTAATCTAATAATTAATAAATAAGGGACGAAAGTAGTAATTTTGAGTTCCCTTATGTATATTTTTTTTCTAATATTTTTATGTATAAATCTGAAAGAAAAATAACATATTTTTTACTACCATTGTAGGTGCCATATGAAATATTTAATAAGAGGTACAGAAATGCTCAGAGGGTGTTAGACGTTGAAGCTAGGCAAGTGGCTTCTGCTGTAAGTGATATTGACTCTGCTACTAAGAAAGGTGCTACTGCTACTGAAATAGATAATTTTCTTGGTGGAGTGGTAAGCATTACATAAATAAATATTTATAATTTTTAAGTAGCTGTAAAACCAATACTAGCAAGGTAAACTTATTAGCTATTATTATAGGTTCTTTGATTATGGCGTTCAAAACCTATTATACTGTTTTAAAATGAAAGTTCAGTTTCATGCCAGCCTTACCTCTACCTTTGTTGATTAAGCAATACAAAAGTGCTTGCAAAAGTCTATTTGGATAGAATATTTTGATTTTGAACATGGTAAGTATTATGCGGTAAAAAAAGATCTTGCATAGTTAGAATGTTAGACATGGGGAAACTACATTTAAAACACCTTATTCCTCACTATCCAAATAAATTTCAAGTCTTATTGTGTATGGCTCGTATAGAGTTGATATACCTATATTAAATTATTTTCATTTCGTTGCTATGTTAGACACAGTTCAGTGTTGAGTTACTCCATTCAATATGCACGGTTTACATACAGATATCTATATAGCTGACAACCCCACCTCGTTTATGATGCATTAGGTCGAAATATATTTAAATCAATTATTTGTACAATTAAAACGCATTTGACAGGCGGCTCTCACCGAGGATTAGCATCCAACTTAAACTTTGTAACTAACTCAATAAGCTTTACTCGATAATAGTGTGGTTTCTACTCTTATTATATAGGAGATTATCAAAACTTGTGCTAAGTGTTAAAATAATATAACAAACAATGTTTTTCTAAGATTATTTAAACTTAAATAATCTTCTATAGGTAGAAAAGCTGACTACAATGAAGCGTAAAGCATCAGAAGCAATAACGGAGGAAGTACAAGCTGCTTTTGTCTGTAAGAAACGTTTGGAACATCTGAAAGAACAAGCTGGTGCTCTTGCTGATGCAAATGCACCTCAATCAAAGGTATTTATGTAGGACATTGCTGAATTAGAAGAGTAACTCCTGTTAATAGGATGTGTTAGGTTATCGTGATTATTACACGTTTTAAATAAAATTCTTTAACTCTATTAATCACATATATGTAGTATTTAACAGTTTTGGAAACCTGGCGTTTCGAAATTTCACAGTAGTCCGTTGTCACAGGTAGACTGAGGTGGCATCCATCTGTTAGTTGACACAACTATCAGGTTATTCTATTATCAAACTACCGCCAACAATTTGTTTATTGAATCGCATACTGCTCTGGATTAGAACATCGAAAAGTAAAGCTAAAAAATTTAATTATTGCAGCGCCCTCCAGGCAAACACAATACAATTTCATATGTATGTTTAAATAGTGTTTCGGACTATTTGGCGCCCCTCTACGAGCGACGCCCGCGGCATGATGACCCCTTGCACCCCGCCCCCTCACTACACCACTGTTTCAACATTTTCAACATTTTCTTATAGATTGACATCTCAGGGCCCCTAGGTTCCTCTGCTTACCTACATTGTAAAAAAAATCTCTTGATAATTTCCAGACGCAAATGAACCAGTGGCGTAAAGTCAGGTTGGATAGGATGCTTGTGGATTACTTCCTTCGCAACGGCTATTATGATTCTGCCAATAAGTTGGCAGATGCTCGTAATCTAAGAGATTTGACTAATGTCGGTGAGTTTCTGACTGTTTTATTATTTTTATTAACAGTTATGAAATAAGATATAAGAAGTCAATGAAGTGACCATTATTAAAGATTTCTAATCAACAAAAATATTATATCTCACGTTGTCGCATTGTCTCTTGCCAAATGGTCATTCTTAGCAATAACACTAAGAAGTGTAGCGAAAATTTGTAAATATCTTAACAGAGATGCTAACAACATACATAACGCTGTGAGCTCGTACAACAATATCGAAGGAGCGCGTCAGAGAGCTTGGATAGTGACGAAATTCAACGTCGCGCTTTATTACTCTACCAGAGCGTTGAAATAAAAATAACTAATTTCACCGAGTGGGAATCGAAGCCACAACCGTTACGTTTACATTCAGATGCTGTTCCTTTATTAATAATAATATTAATGAAATTATCCTTCATTTTCCAGATATTTATGTATCAGCAGCTGAAGTGGAAAGAGAATTGGTAGCGCGTCGCACCGCGCGTTGTTTACAATGGTGCGCCGACAACCGCTCTAAACTGAGGAAATTGAATTCTACCATGGAGTTTAATATACGTATACAGGTATATTGTGTGATTATTTTTATTTTTAGGGTTGTAATGAAAATGAACAATAGGAAATATTGGGTCCTCTGAATATCTTATAAATTTAAATTAAATTTGGGAGTAATATCTTTTCACTAATAAAACATAAAAATAAATCATTACAAACTTATATGTATAGTTAATTTCAAACAAAATAAGTGCATACGGGTGTAGCAAATTTAAGTTTATCCAGTGTTATAAGTTGTACTACCCATTCAATTATGCAACTGGTTCGACATCTTCGGTGAGCAGTACCGATTTGGTTCAATCCCTGATCGAGGAAATTATTATATTTATTTTTATTTCCTCGCTGGTAGAAAAAGCGCGGCGTTGAGTTCTGTCACTCAATACGCAAAACTTCAAGCGGCGGAAAATTGGGAACGGAGTTTCTTAACACTGGGTTCCCTTTGCCTATCTTGCTATATGCTGGATACACTATGAAGCTGAAAAAAGGAAGAAACATACATTAAAAGATAATTATTTTATCAATATAATTTTTATTTATTTTTTTCCAGGAATTCATAGAATTAGTCCGTGAAGATAAACGTCTGGATGCTGTGCGTTATGCTAAAAAGCATTTCTCTTCGTATGAAGAAGGCCAGCTTCAAGACATACAACATTGTATGGGGATGCTCGCTTTTCCTAAGGATACTGGTAATTGTTTTTTTTATCTATAATAATATTGAAAAGCTGAAGAATTTGTTTGCTTGAACACTCTAATTTCAGCACGTATTGGAGCTAAAAAATATTTTTGTTGTGTTAGAAAGTAAGTACATTTATTGAGGAAGGCTAAATATAGGTTTACACCTTATTGTTTTGTTATTTTGATGGAGATCACTGTTACATCAAAATAATAAATCAACAAGGTAATTAGAATGTGTCCTCATGACTCATTTGTCAAACATAACTCTTAGCTATTTCTAATTGACACATACATGAAGCCGTACGTACAAACGCCGGGCTTGGTTTTTTTACCAGAGTGAGCCACGACGGCTTCAAGTTCAAGTAAGTTATATTAATGTAATAAAATTCCATTCCAGACGTGGAGCCCTACCGCTCTCTCCTCTCGGAGTCGCGCTGGCGCTCGCTCGTGGAGCAGTTCCGCTCCTCGCACTCGCGCCTGCTGCACCCCGCGCGCCTGCCCCCCCTCCCCGTTGCCCTGCAGCTGGGCCTGGCCGCGCTGCACACGCCGCAGTGTGCGCCCGGGGGCGGCGGCGGCACGTGCCCGGCGTGCCCCGCTTGCGCGCCGCCCCTGCACGCGCTCGCCAAGACGCTGCCGCACGCGCACTGCTCGCACTCGCGCCTGCTGTGCCGGATATCGCGCCTACCACTCAATGAGCACAACCAGCCCATGGTGCTGCCCAATGGACAGGTGTACGGGGAGAAGGTGAGTTACTATGCACACACACACCTGCTGATACTTGTGTGCATGCGGAGAGCCAAACGGCACGGTCTATACGCACCTCTTTTGTCTCGTACACTGTCATCAACCTCTTCATACAAGCTCTCTGGGGGATCTTCATGCTTTTTACGTGACCTACCTCCAGTATGTTTCCAGTGCTTTCGAAGATCAACCGAGGGCTCCCCCTCGACTCTTTTCGATGTGATTGTTATTCCATTTTTTTAAAGCTAACTAAGACTTACACTCTAATGTTATAGCATGCCAGAAGTATGTAGCATTCATACAAAACTAAAAGAAGCACAGCTGACCAATGGATCCAGAGACCTTTGCGTTTTAACAAACAAACAAACTCTCACTTTATTATATTAGTATAGATAAATCGTCGTATAAACATCCCTACTTTTGCAAAAGCCTGCACAATACATACACAGACATAAGTAGTATTTAGTTCTCACTACTTAGTATAATTTGGGACATTTTGTGTATAGTACATTATAAATATACAAACAAACACAGTAAATGGTTAATCAAATTTTTAAAATGTATTTTTTGTAATTTTTAATATAAAATTTTTAATAGAATTTGTTTTTTTTTTTTTTTAAATCTAAATAATAAATAACAGATCTATTGAATAAAAAAATAATGAACCTTTCTTCTATATACATAATAATTCATATTATAATAAGTTATTTTATTTATTCCAGGCTCTAAAAGAAATGGTAAAAGAACATGGATCAATCATTTGTCCAAAAACAAAAGAAGTTTTCAGTATGGATCGTGTTGAAAAAGTGTATGTTATGTAAACATTATACTAAATATATAACATAATGTAAGGTTATTTGATTATTTACTCTTAGTTTAATATTTTTATGTAACTCCACCTCCATTTTTATAACTTGCAAATAATTTAATATGAGACTTAGGCCGTCGTGTTGCAGCGGTTCAGCGGACGACTGTTAACGTGACGGTTATGGGTTCTATTCCCACTGGAGGAAATTATTTTATTTCATTTTATCGCTTTGGTAATAAGACAAAATGCGGCATCGAATGCCGCTTTTCTACACGGCTTCACGTTGTATCAGCTTCACGCTGTATCCCGCACACGGCAGGGCAGGCAGAGGAAACCTAGTGTTAATACACTCCATTTCCCACTTTTTGCCGAATTCTGAAGGCATTGTGTGTTGAGTGGCAGAACTCAACGCCGATAAATATTAAATAAATATTGCACTTCCTCGAGTGGGGA
>FASU01003123.1:5321-28675 GCA_001486225.1 Heliconius pardalinus sergestus | reverse complement strand
CTACATATATAATCTAAGTCAAATTAGTATCTTGTTATAAATTTAGTACGTTAACAAAAATGTTACATGTAACATAGAAGTGAAAAAATAAAACTGAAACAAAAATTTAGAAAGAATGGCCAACATTTTTTGCGAAGACAATTTAATTTTTAACTATTCTTAGTGCATTACACATAGAACGCCAGAATGAAACTTTTATTGAATTAATCCTTGCGGAGTTACTGCCGCAGACATCGTAGAGAACCGCTAATTAAATGTAGGAGGATAAGTAAAAAGCAGTTTACCTTCATAAAAGTTACACTGAATTCAGGTTGTAAACTGACAGTGTTGGTACTAACTTTAACTTAGAACATTTATATTTTAGAATAACACTGTTAAGTATGATAGCATTTATTTTTTTTAAATATATATATTTTTTATTTGTTTTTATGCAGATATGGGAAGCAATTAGATAAATGTGTATTTGAACTCTTAAAGTTTTCGTTGCCTCGAAAGGAGCGAAAAAGCTTAAACGTAAAAAAACGAATTTTCCCGAATATTAGATCAACTATCATTAGCAACTAATCTGGAAAAATGTGTCCCGTTTTAATATTAAAAATCCCTTTTTAATAATCTTTTATAAATTAGTTATCATATGAAAATGCTATTACATAAGCAAATATATCGATTTATATCAGGAATAGTAAGTAAGTAGTTGTTGTTACTTTGTGAAAGTGTAATTTGTTGTCGAATACGATGTAGGGAGTAGTCACCTCTGGAGGTGAGCCGGCGCCGCCCGAGTTCTCGCCAGGACAAGATTTATATAAGGACTTTTGTTTGTACGAGTAGTTAAGCCGGGGGAAGGCTCATCTACATTCGCTTTACTCACACCAGATACCTAACAAAGTACAGAGAGCCCTCCTTTTATCTATCCTCTCGCATCCGCTTCACTTTCTTCAACAAGACGGAGGCAAAAAACGCCCTGTTTTAAATTCGACGCATATATGTACACACGTACATATATATGTACAAGTAACTTTTTCCATTTTTTGCAATTTCTCGCCATAGACACATCATCTGGCGTGGATGAGTTTTTGTTGGGACGTAGGAAGTCCCTTTGTCTTTGCTATGAAAGTCAGAACTGTTGTAAGGAATATCCAGCTCTCGGGAGAATCGTATGTAGGCATTGTTGGGGAAAAAATCTACACTCACACTTTTATGAAGCTTCGCGTCTGCTCGAGCAACACGTGGCTGCAGTCCTAAGTAATGAAATCGAGACTTTAATTATAAAGTTGTTTGCCGGGGCATAAATTAAAATAAACATTTACAAGTAGATTACACGCTGCACTCTAATATTATAATAGTTTTAATGCTGTGCAGTGTTTAGATAGGAGTAGAATATAAACGTGGATTCTGCTTACTGTTTAAACTAATAGTCGTGCGTTCAAATCATCAATCAAGTTTTTACTTTAACTTCTATTAAGTTATATATTTTAATTAGTATTAATGATAATGTCAAAATATTAGAATGAAACATTTATTACCATAAATATTTGTTACAAATATAAAATTTCACTCTAAATCGCCTTAGTTCTGAAAATAAAGTTTATATAAATGTTAAAGTCATCAAATACTAAAATATTATACAAGTTTGTTAAGGAATAACGCATGTATTATTACTTTTGTGACCCTAAGCTATTATATTTTAGAAAGGTCTAAATAATGCAAAGGCAAGAGTAAATTTATGGCGGTTAAAAGCGAAAATAAATTTGAAATGTAGGTAAAACACTTTTGTCATAACTAGGGTTAGCGCCCGTTTAGATTTCTTGTTAACGAGTTATTTAATGAGGTGAAAAACCAGGGATAGCGATAAAATATTTACCTCTAAAGCTTGTTAAATATAATTCTAGACGGTATTAGGTAAGTATTTATTTAAAACGTTTTGTTATATCACCGTCAACACGAAACTTTGTGTGGTTTTGTTCGAAAGTAAAATAAGTTTTATGTGGGTAGTATAAGAAAATAAAATCAGTTGTATTACGACTACGTTCGTCGTTTATATTATCAGTATCAGTTATCAGTCGTTTATACGAGTATTATAATAATGTTCTATAAGAAATTTGTGTATTTTATTTTTTTGCACTGATATTTCTTTAACAAATTGATGTCTTAAAATAGACTCCAATAATTATTAAACTTTTTATGTAATCTTCGTTATATTGAAATGAAATTTAATAATAACGTATTATAAAATAATAAGGAGCTCTCAAGAAATAAATGCATTGTCTAACTTCGGTTCCATAAAGTCTTTGTTTCACAAGACTTCACGTACAATGTAGCACAGTCTTCATATTATTGCCTCAATTAATCATAACTTTGTGTTAGTGAAATTTCTCTGGGTAGACCATTGGTGCATGGGCTCATGAAGGCATGAAATTGGATCCCAAAACATTAACGTTTGCCAAATTAGGACGAATTTAATTTTACAATTTCAATCTAAATAGCAACTGATTTATTTATTAATTTAAATATCAAATTGGAAAAAAAAATATCTATTAAAACAAAAATATATAGAGGCATCAAATATTATTTACATGATAAATATTTAATACTTCATTAGCCAAATTATTATTAAAATACCATTATAAATTCAATATTCAATCAAATCACAATAAAATGAGCAATAAATTGAAACGGAAAATTTTAAACATAACATTACATTCATAAATTATTCCGGAATTGCTTGACATAATATTCTTTTAGCTTCATGCTGTATATGGCATACCGCGTGTAGCAAGGTAAGCAAAAGGAGGAGCCTAGTTCCGGCCCACCTTCCGCCGAATTCTGGCGGCATTATTGCGGAACTCAACGCCGCGCGACATCACAGCAAAGAAATCAAAATCGAACACGCACGCACGTTTTACAGTCACAAGTTTGTGCCCATACGCCACAACTGGTCTCTAAAGTTCTCCAATTAATTACTATATATGTTAACTTTAAGTGTAAAGTGTAGAATAAAGTGCATACGGACGAAACAAGCGAGACCCGCCATGACAAAATGTGAACGTAGAATTATGATAATAGTTTTAAAGAGTTTAGAAGCACCGAATTATAGTACAAGGTACAACAACTGGAGCTACGGATGTACCTTTGTAGAGCTACGCTAGATGCTACATCGCTACGCCGTAGTCACATCTTTATTTATGCGCTCGCATAATTTAGCATAGTTTTTGTTGCTAAATTTATTATCTGGCTATTTCAGTTTCAGTGTTAGATAAATATACATTTTCTTAAAAAGATTTGTAGTGTGAATTAAATGCGAGGTAAATACAAGAAAGAAGAAGAACAGTGTTATCTAAGAAAATATGCGTATGTACTAGGTGTAATTTTATATTTATGAAAATTATTACAATTTTAAACGAGTTAGTAGAATTGTAATATATAGTAGAATCATAATCATCAAGTTAGCACAATTTACCAATTAAAATTTTGTTTTAATTACATTTTTAAGTAGATATCATTTTATTTTTTTTTTTTCATTTTATCACTTTAAGGATCGATAGGTGGATTATAGTATTCTAACTTGCATTTTATATTTAACATACATATTCGTGCCACTTCAAAACTCTGCACAGAAATAATTTTATTGCGTTACGCTGAATATATGAGTAGGATGCAAAAAAACTCAACTAAAAGTAAGCTCGTAACTCTCAAGTAGTAGGTGCGCTGCAATTAATTGGGATTAGTGTGTGAGGTCGTGCGTTTCGTTGCAGGTCCAGCAGGTCCAGCAGTCCAGCACTCGGGCCGTCGCGCGTCGGGTTATTGAATTAAAGTTGATAAGTGTATTAGCCAATGTTGTTCCATTCTCTTGATTAATGGCCGACTGGTGCTTTTTCTCCCTCATTTATATGATAATGAGTCAGCGGCCGCGACCGAACACAATTGTTAAGTGTAAATGAATGTAGTTGGAAGTGAAATCGCTTTTTCAAAAATGACTACGCAGCGAATGAATCCTTGTTTAATGATTGGCTTGCGTCCGCGCCTGCTCGCGCTCGGCCGACTGAATTTTAAAACGGAATGTTTAAAGTTTATACAAAATTAACTTTGCTTATTTCCAAACTGGATTATGTTAATTAAGCAGCTGCCGTTTCGGTGAAATCGTAATCGAAAACGCCTGTAGTGTTGGCTTACCTAATCACTTTGTTTTGTATCTCGCACACAGTTCAAACGGTTTTCGATATCATTTGAATGTATATAATTAAAACTAAATCATTGTCTAATGCTACCACTATATAATTGAATTTCTCTAGTTTACCAATAGTTAAACTTATTCGAGAATACTATACAGTATTTACAACGAATGTTTAATATCTTCGCGATATTTAACATTTATTGTAATTCTTGTATAATATTCTCGTATTTTTTGTAAAACACGGTTCGGTCTGCACATATATTCTTGTTTAGATCCGTATTAAATATAATAAGATAAACTAAAATAATTTCTCTTCATATTTTTTTATCACGACATTTCTCTTAAATACTATAAGTAACATTTTATAAAATATTTATTTCTTTTTGTATCACATATAACATCCATATATTACACACCAATTTATTTTTCGACTTATTGTATTTTTATTACTAATTCGATGTCAAATAACAAATAAATTTCAAATAAGAGATTTCCAAGGCAATATTTCTTATTGCGCCACTAAAAATAAATCACACGTGGCTAAGCATTGCACGAGGTGGAACAAAGTGTTACTCGAGTTGGTCACGGCTCGCTTCTGTGCTGTCTGCTACTTAATCCCCCTTTGTTTAATACAATCTACAGGGATTGTTAGGGTTCAAATGCTCTCTACTGAGGACTATTTCGAAGTAGTGTTTAGAAATAGAAAATTGAAAATAACAAGATTGGGGAGCTTTTTTGGTAGTATCTTATTTTAGGTAAACTTTGCATTTAGCTTTAGTTTTATAATCAAAAAAATCAGCTTCACTCTGTGTCCCGCAAATAACAGGGTAAGCAGAGGGAACCTAGTGTTAAAACACACCGTTCCCCATGTTCCGCTGAATTCTAGACACATGGCGACAGACAGGCATGGCGAGTTCAGTGGCTGAACTCAACGCCGCGCTTTTACCTCGACACCAGAGCGAAAAAATTAAATATAATTTAAATAAATATTTCATCTCGAGTGGAGATCAAACCCGCAACCAGTCGGTTTTACAGTCGCACTTTGGGCCACTGCGCCCACGCCACGAAGCTTATATTTTTTTTATTGAAGAAAATATTATATTGTTAAGTCAACGTATATTTCGTATTTGATTTAACGTAAATACCTCAATATGTGTAATTACCTAAGAAGCATATGAGGATATTGTACCTATATGCAATATAAATATTCGCTTTACGGAAATAAAGTCTACAATTTTTGCAAACAAAAGGCGACATTGACTATAGCTTTGATGACTTTACCTTCATTACACCACGATTTCATACGTATTTTTTTATTATGGATTTATATTTTTATTTTTACAAAAACATATAAATAATAACATCGTTGTTTTCACAATTACGTGTTTGAACAAATATTTAATTAATTCAGATTAGATTACACAATAATTTAAACCGCCAGTCTAATTTGATTTGTAATATAATTTTGAGTAAAGCATAGGTACTATTATTACATACTTATACCATACGAAAATTAAATATTATTTCTATATTTATCTATCACAGAATAGAGCTTCATAGTTATTTTCAATTTGTATTATCAACAATCGTTAATCAAAGTTATTTATCTAAAAAAAATTAAGTAATTAAATAAAGCTTTTAAGATAACGTGCCAGAGCATGTCAAAAATAACTCTTTAATGTTACAAGTCTTTGATAAGTTGGTAAAGATCACAATGTTATCTAAGCTGATGGCTAGGAAAATTCTATTTAGTTCGGCAGGGCCTGTCAATCCTTGGTTGTGTCGACAGCTACCAATACCAATGGGTATCGCTTCGGGCTGGGTACAGTCAATATTTCAATGTTAAAAGATTACGTGAAATGATATAGACAATATATTTTTACATTTTGTGCTCTTTTTAGAAATATTCGTATATCTATTTGTTCTTTATAAATCCTGACAGACATATTTGTTATTATTTATGTAGTTGATTTAGGTGTTGATGTAGCGAGGTATAAACGATAATGGTATAAATAAACCTTTTGTGTGTCTGTTTGTTCTGAATTTTAATGAAACTTTTTTATTGTATATAATTTGATTTTGAGGAGTCCAGCTAAACTATTAAAAATAATGATAATAATATTAATAATATTTACACGAGTTCATTTTTAAGTTAACATATAAAAATTCTAGGAACATTTAATAAATAACCACAATAGTTCGGTTTAAATATAAGAAATGAAGAAATAAAGCATCAGCAAAAAGTATTTAGCGAAATCAACGAAAACGATGTTCCGGGTGGCCACTAGTTTATGACACATAGTATGACAAGTATTTATTGTTACCCTCAAAATGACGCAAATTGAAGTTTACAAAAGAAATCTTCGCCATTCTGCGTAACACTATCAAACTTCCTTTGAACGCAAAGTAAGAATAAGGGAACCTGCCAAAAAGTCATGCCGATACAATAGGGAAGTTTTTCCGCGGGATGGAAAAAATCCGTTAGAAAAAATATGACGTCTGGAAAAATTACACGCATTCACAAATCATGCGGGCCCTCTTCTTAAAAAGTTTGGAGCCTTACAAAAGGAGTTCAACTCGTTCTTAAGTCTTCAAATTCCCTGTACGTGTACTATCTATCTTTGTTTTCTATTGTCTGTTTTGTTGTTCAAAGTAATATGTTTGTTGGTGTGTAATTAAATAAAATAAATGTGAGATATCAAAGGAGATAGAACTATAAAGAAATCCTTTACAAATAGTAAAATAGAGAAAGTTTACTTATTACTTTTCATATGATTCTTCAATAAATAATTTATAAGAAAACGTATAATTTATAATACAAATGAAAATCTAAACTATGTTTAAAATGTAAGGTAAAACACGCCAACGATATGGCACGTCCCCGGTGTGAATCGAGGGCGGACTAATCGAAGACTGCAGTGACGATTAGTTGATGATTAATACTCGCGTGGCAACGCCATCTGCCGAATTAATTGCTTCATTTCCTCTAGACGGCTCCAAATGCAATTTTGTACTTCCATTGGAACCCGACGGTTTTGTCTAACACTACGGCACACGCGGCTACATGATAGAAACTCTGTCATTTAGAAACATTTACACCTGAATTCTGTTTTTCGATAGCTCTTTTATTTAGTCTATTTTGTACTGTCGACCGGTTTGGAATGAACTGACGATCCATAACGCTAAGAGCTTTTAGAAAAGTTATTTGTTTTTCCATTTGTGCTTTCCAATTGTTAAGGCCATTAAATAAATTTTGAATAGAATTTTAACAATATTCGCAATAATCTTTTGATGATTTCGTTCGCACTATAAATTACGATTTTATTTGATTTCATACTAATATTGGTAATAGAATATTACTTCGTATATATTTGTATAATACATACTTCAATTTATAAAAAAAGACAATATAGAAAAATAAAGAGAACACAGACACTATACAAAGTAGAAAATTTCCATTTCCATGTTCCATTTTGGGAGTATTCTATATTGTATGTTGAGACAATTTATTTAATCTAAATGGAAGTCCGAAACTGAACTGAACTTGCAGCTATCGTAGTCATTTAAAAAAATAATAGGCGGTAGTGTAACAAACGAATATTAAATGTTAGTAATCATTCCTACTATTCTATTTTATAATTAAAACAAATATGTTATTTAAATAAAAAATATTAAATTAAATATAGCAAAAAGAAAGAGAACGACCGATAACGCACACCAAAGGCAAGAAAACAAATATTTACTCAAGCGTAGACCCACAGCGGTCTTTAAAAGGTAATTTCCACTCTATATTTTCATAATGTAAGCGAGAGGGCAATTAAAATAGGATTATATGTAAAAATGTAGCGAGTCGCTCGTTTGAGTCGAATTCAACCAAGAGTGGGTAGATTAAGTCTCTGGTCCAGGGATTATAGCACGAGGAAGTGGTAATGAAATTTGCCTGGAGGAAATCGCAAGGCCTAGCTTAAGCCTTGTCCAAGCGGCCGCTGATTGTATTTGATGAGAGTTTTATCTGTTTCTCACTATCGCATCCACGAACGTCCTTTAATCGCGACGATTTAAGTTAGAGCCTCGGTTAATTGCTTGCGTTGTTTTAGGCCACTAAGTTACTGGGATTAGTTGCTCGCGAAAATATGAATGGAGTAGCTTTTGATAACTTGTTTTTATTAGGGTGACTGGTATTTTATTTTAATGATTGTTTCTTTGTTTCTTTCTCTTTCTAGATTTTGTTAATATTGCTATAAACAATCAATATATCTCTAAAAAAAACCACTCTCTCTGTGTAAAAATTAACACTTTTTCTACCACTCTCGTGATATGTGGTACTGCTTCTCTTTACTGTGGGCTATTTTGCTAACCTATCTAAGGGGAAGGTACTGTCCATCTTAGCCAACTAATATAGTGTACTTATACCATAGACGTATGAAAAAATATTTCCTGATATCTTATGGTTCAATAACAAAAAGAATGTTATACATAATATGTACAGTATTTACAAAAGATTGTATTTATTATATTAGATAACAACATCGAAATATCACTAAAACCAATGAATTATAACAATGCATTATCACAATTGATTGAACTAAACCTAGCACGACCTCAATTTAGATTATTATTGGATAATGTCGATTAGTCTAATCAAATTAATACTTCACTTGTTTCCTATTTAATACAAAAATTTAATAATTATTTTAATGGTATTTAATCTGTTATAGTAACAGTATTCGATGAGAGCCAGACCAGACCATCAAACAAGCCTTCTCAAAGAGAAATCAAAGGCGAGCGACGCATTGTCCCCAAGGTCCATCTAAAGGTTGTCGTTACGTCAGTACGGATTGCAATTCGATTAGCAATTGCTATGCGACCGCTTATGTCTTTAACGATTTGGAACAATCGTATAGCAGGGTTGGATGTGTTACATTTTCGTGTGTAAATATGTAACTAAATTTCCAAATGGTAAATATTGTTTAAAATATAAGTTTAAATATGGCTATATCGTTAAAAACTTAATAGATTCTCTTATTATTCTCCAAATACTTTCAAGTTATATACATAGTGAAGAAGTTTCATACAAGTTTCATTCATTGTTCAAATCGTCAACTATTTATTTTTGAAAAGATCATTTATCTTGTATCAAGTGCTTTTTAATCATTTGACGTCTATTTCACACTTCAGTATAATTTACAGGAAAATTTATTTATTTATATTTTTATAGTGCTAGGATATACAAAATAATTGTTAAAATAAATCTATAACATTGAATATAACAATTTCAATTTATTCGATACATTTTCACTTTAGTTCTAGTAAAGAAACAAAAAATAAAACTAAAAGAAATGTTATATTTCTAAAACAAACAAATATTTTTTAGTGATACTACCCCAGAAATACATAGATCATTATTTCCCCTGCACTTTGTATTTAGTATTTTCGCCTCGCAATATCTTAGAATGGAGACTGACATTTGCCTGTACTGAATATCAGCGTTGTCACTATACGTAGAGCATAAATAATCATGGTTGCTATACAAACAAAAGACGTTTCAACTGTAGTACTCCAGTAGGCATGTAAGATTCCTATGCCGTACGTAATCTCGAAACTGCGGATTCTGACCTGGTCTGGCCTGGTAGATAGATCTAAAGCGAGTGCATACTTCAGTTAATACCAAAAATAATTAATTATTGCCAAAATCAGATGTAAACATTGGTAGATTATCTAATTTAATAAGTTGAGTGTGAAATGGACTTTTTATATCCTTATAAAATATATTTAAATTAATTCTGAAAATATTAAATTGAATTTTAACAGAACAAAAATATTTTTAAATTACATACTACAACGAAATGAATATTACAACGTAAAATATATATTTATGAATCATTAATCTGTGAAAAATTTTACATAGAAATAAAAACAAAGAAAATAAATTCCGTACATTTTCATACAATTTGAGCGTGGCTAATTGTTATATTTTCGTTGCTGACCTTGTCTCACGTCTGTGTGCACCCTTATTTTTCATATCTGCTTTCATACCGCGTACCGGTGATTATTTTTAATTTCTACCGCTCCGTTGTCGGGAAGCATGTTGTACAAACCGTTTTGTGGGCTTTTTTAATGAACGCCGGCAAGTTACGACTTTGACGTTTACTTTGACATTACGTCGGAACTATCAACGAATATTACTGCTGCCATGGCACTCTGTGTCAAATAAAAGTGTAATTATTATCTCTTTATTTACAAGCTCGCCGAATGGACACCACTTGCACTTATTTTAACGCCCCTTTGGGGAACCGATCCAGGTTAAGCCGCTTTTATGGAGTTGACCTAGCGATAGTTATTTTATTTATAAGTTATATGAATTTGGACGAGTTATTTATGTTATAATATAAATAGCTCGAGGAAAGGAAGTGTCTTAATGGGAACGGAGTGTCTTCATACTAGGTTCCCAGATGCCCTCTGCCTACTCCGCTATATGTGCAGGATAAATCGTAAAGGTTTAAAAAAACATATAATACAATATGTTTTTTAAACCTTTACAAAACTACAAAACTTTATACAAAATATAATAGTTAAGCGTCTTTTTGCTTATTTTTTTTATAAATAAATTATTTCTTGTATGATGGTAAAACACTTGTCTCGTAGCATGACAACTATTTTGATAAAGGCAGGCTCTAAAATATAAAATATTTTCTAAATTTCCGAGTCTTGGGAAAGAACTAAAATTTCAGATGAATTTAAAAACTTTATGTGTATTCTTTAAAAATAATATTCTAAATATAAAGTATGTTTTAGCCCGAAAAAAAATATTGAAAAAATCAAAGTAAATCCTAAATTAAACATTTCTAATTACACCAAATACAATTTTATATAAAATCATTAACTATTATGTTATATCTTTTATACATTAAACAGGATAAAAAAAGTTTAACAATGTATCTAGAATTTAAGCTCATTTAAACCCATCACTGTTCATAAAGCTTTATTTAGCTTCACTTATTTATATTTAATGGCCGTTAAAAATAAAAGTAAGAAAAACTATGTAGAGGTTGACGTTGTTCCGTGTAACCGAGTTTTCTATTTAGTGTCACTTGTCTCGCTTAGAATTTAAAGACCTCGCAAAGATAGCTCGAACTAAAATCTCAGTCTGTCGGCGTACAAAGATGTATAGACAATTGTTTATAAATAAAGAAATTTTGTATCAGTATTGAATGTTTATATAAAAGGAATTTTCATTCTATTGCACATTTTACATTTGCACAACTTATTTAATAAAACTAGGCATATAACGGTTAATATCCTTTGCAACTTTGTAATCTTGAACAATTGTATCAAATAAATGTATGTAACTATGCAAGTTAATAGTAAAGTTAAATACACAGTTATTACTTTTACTTTGTTTTTGATTACTTTTTAGTTCTATAAATTACACAGAATAGAATGCATGTAATAAATTTTGTGTATTTGTATATTCTAATTTTATTGTAAGTTACATAGAAGTAATGGATATCTTTTATTTGTAGCATAATATTTATGCGAAGAATAATAAACTTGTACTTTAAAATATAGAAAAGTGATTGGTATCTTGAATTATCAAAAACTATCAAAGTTTCAGAAGGCTATGCCAAGACTATATTGTATTCTTCAATGTCTTAGAACTTTTATTGCAACATATGCAATAGTTATTCACAACACAATCTCGACAGCATAGCTCTTCCCGAAACTAAAACGAAACCGCATACCGACCACCAAAACAATTTCAAAATGGAACAAGGGTGCCTCATACTTTGCATGAAAATACCGAGACGTCAACGTTTACAAATAAGTTCTTGCTCCCGTCGAGCCACTTTTTGTTTTCCTCTTTACCAAAAGTTATGACATAAATATGAAAACATTAAAATTGAATCGTAGCCAAATATGTTAGTTGTTGAGCAAATGCAAGCGGCCGAGTGGTCGGCGCATACCAATCAGCGAGCAGGCACCGGCTACGGCGTAGGTAGGTGCTACGCCTGACGTATGCCCCTCGTTACGTCTGCGATATGACTGATTCAACACACTATTTTTCAACTTACTTAAATCTTATAAATAATTTATATTTTTAAAATTCATTCGCAGCCATATTTTTTGCAGATGCATAAACAATGCAAAAATTAATTACTCTATATCAACATTTCTGAAATTGCAGAAAAACATACCACTTGTATTGTTTGTTTATTTGAAGCGAATTTTAAAATTGAAAATACTCATGTTTTGCTTCATAACCATTATTAAATTTTGTAAATATTTATGTGTAATGCGACAAAATATTAGATGTTCGCTTCTACGAACGGTAGTTTGATCATTAACTGACTTATAATTTCGATAAATCAATGCTAATTGGAGGTAAGAGTTCGACAGCCGGTTCCATCGCAAGAATATTTCAGAGCCGCCGCGGTGATAAATCAAACTCGAAACCGTAATGAAAGCGAACGGATCGCGTCGCGAGGAGCGGGAGGAAAAAATATCACGGAAAAATCAGGTGCGTCCCCCGGTCGTGCCGAGAGAAAAACAGTCGGGCGTCGCGGCGATGGGCGCTCGGCGCTGGGCGCTGGGCGCTGGGGGCGGCGGCGTGGGTGGCGTGGGGGGGTGGCGGTCGATGCGGGGCGGGCCGTGCGCGCGCCGGCGCCGCGCGGGCGCGCGCTCACTCGGCCGCGCCGCTCCTCTCGCGCCGCGCCGGCCGCGCCGCGCTCGTCACGTGTGCCCCAAAGTGCTCGAGTCAGTGCTCCCGATCGCAACCGCGCGAGTGCTCCTGCAGCCGATCTCCGAGCCGGACCCGAACCGCACGCCGCTCAGGGTTAGTAAGCGGAGCGTGTCTCCGTGGTCGATACGACCAGCCGCTAAGTTCGTCGAGTGAAGTGCGCGCCTCGCGGACTGCATGCACTTCGCGGGCCCCGAGCGGCCGCCGTCGGCCGCGCGGCGCCGTGCTGGCTCCGGCCCCCGATAAAAACAACAAACAGATTAATCGACCTGAACGTGCCGAACGTTTCGATGCGAATTCCGCCTGTTTACTTTCCTCAAATCGAAGGAACCGGCGAAATATTGCCGTAATGTTTTGTATTCATGTACGAAAATGTCGATAAGATAAGAACCGCCACCGCTACTAATAGCTAGAAATAAAATTGTAAGATTGCATGTAACGGTGATATTAGCTGTGAATAAAATTTACCTTCGTTTTTCTAAAACACGGTAGGTTGTTTTATGGAAAAATAAATTTGGGGACGCCGGTATTTATTGACACGTTTCCGTCAGTGAGCAAATGAAATAAGGATTATTTTCAACAAGATAATATTATTTCAGTGAATTATATTTTTCATATGTTAATATTTTTCCAAAAAAAAAAAGAAAACATGAAAAATATTAACAAGTAAAAGTGTTTTGAACGTAACAGGTATGTAATTTAGACTTTATAAACTTAGTGCCTCAAGGAATTTAACATTCAAATTTTAACTATTCTCCATACAAATAAAAATAGAAAAGTAACTGTAATAAGCTAACTTTAACTATAATAGTTAAAATTTTAATAAATTTAAAATACAAAACAAGTATATTTATTAAAATAAATAATTATTAACACCTGTAGCTGTTGCATTCGTTCTTGCACTCATACAACCGCTCTAGTGATCTCAACCGCATTAGTTAAATACGCGCCAAGAAATTTCTGCTACGAAAATATTTTTAGCCAAGTCTTATTCTTGATTTATCGTGCAAGCGTTCGATTGATATTAATACATGCACAATCCATTTCTGCAGTATTTCATCTCAACGGACGTTCGTACTCATTATAATATACAAATTTAACTGCATTATAACATATCAATTATTGGGATAGAAGATAATAATATGAGATTTGTGTTGAAACTTCAGTTATTCTATAAAAAATAACCTTACAATTATTTATACGCTCTATAATTTTTCATATTCAAAATAAATATATATTGTTAACTTTTTATAATATTTGTAATATACAAGTAAAACGCTAAAGTTGTAGCAAAATTCATTATGTTTGTCATGATTCTATTATCAGTATTAAAAAGAAACTAAAAAAAAATGGATACCTAGCAACAATAATCCATATAAATATACCTTTAATATTTGTTTTGCGTGACTTCTCTTTAAATGTCAATCAGTTTATATACTATGAATTCTCCAACCGTCATTGTGTGCGTCAGAAAACACAGGATTTTATGGATAATATTGTTCGAAACGATTTTTATTAAAAGGCGTGGATAAGCCTCAAGTGGAAAACGCGATTGTGCATGCTATAGACATTTTTATGTTATTATTTTTATAAAGTTTAAGTTTCAATAAAAAAATCCGCCATGACCATTGATTCTATCAATAAAGGCTTATAACAATGACTGTAGTCAATTACTATACTTATTCAGCGTATATACGTTTGTCTGTTTATATATTTTTCTTAACAAAATAATAAGCTCGTCGTTTGTTGTATTCGAATGATGCTTTTAAAATGTATAACTTAATGGAAATGCAGTACGATATTTAATTTCTATGAAAGAGTTTTCGAATGCCCGTACTATTTTATTTTTTTCTCTTACAAAAGATTTTTTTGTAGAACAATATACATGTTTTTCGTTCGTAGTACAAGATATATGTTATCTATGAAAACAGAATAATCATAATCTGATAAAGTATTTTGACTTATCAAAATATGCGTGAGCTTTTCAAGCATCGAAGCGTACCGCGGCTGGGAATTTTCCTGCTTTATAATAATTTATTACATATATTCTCATAGCCAATAAACCTACTATACAAATATTGAATAATAAGATATTTATATAGAAAATAAATATTAATAACATTACATATACAATTTCTAGGAATATAATAATCGGATAAAAACAACATATTTTAAGTAACACAATTCTTATGAAAGTTTGAATCAAGTCGATGGAATATTCGATCAAATAATATTATCAATTAAAATTTTGGGCCCATCTTTTTAATAAATAAGGTTTTAGAAGAATTGAAAATTAATTGTTAAATATTTTAAACATTCCATATGACAAAGGTGTACAATAAATTGTATAACATTTATGAAACTAAATACGATTTATGTATTAGTTACCATAGTTTATATAAAACTCAAGAAACATTTTTTTATCTAATATAAATACAAAAAAATACAACATAACAAAAATAATAATAATAATAAAAACATAAACATTGCTAATGAAAATTAAAAGTGACGACGTCAAAGTACTTGCTAAGTAGCTTAAAGTTGCGGTTAAAGCTTTTACATTAACGGAAAATCGGTGTTCGTATATTTATTATTCTCTTTGTAAAATAAACTGAAATATTCCAGCAATTACCGTAATATACTCTTGTTTCGAATATTTCCTACCTTCGTATATTGAAGAAAATAATAAACTTAATAACACTTAATAAGTGAAAATATTAGTAATTAATTTGAAAGAAATTATAGGCTGTTTGATTAAAATTTAATTTAATAATTTTCAATTGTATTTACGCTATCGATATTAAAATATCGATAATATTTAAAATAAATGTATTTAGCTAATAAATAATAGAAATTAAATGACAAAATATTAGACTGACTTGACTGACACGTTGTAAAGTTTTGCGGAGTCTAACAGCAATACAGTGTTCCTGTCCGAGTACGAAGCAGATATAGCTAATGATCGAGTGGCGGCAATGATGATAGATGAAACTTAAATATAATACGCGTCGAGATACTGTGATATATCAGGTTATCATGTCGTGCCCCTTTATCCGTTGCGTGAAGTTTATCTCGGTGATATAAACAAACACCTCTTAAACCTCGAGTTTACACGCTGGGCTACACAGGAACCTAGGGGAACCTAGTATTAAAACATTTCGTTCCCCAAAAATCTATATTTTCTAGGTTATGAAATATCGAGAACTGTAAATATAAACGTATGTGCAAATAGGAAAACAGAAAAATATTCATCTAAAGTATCGAAATATTTACAGAACAGGTTTAAAAATTTCTATCGTAGGAACGTTGGGATTCGTATATAACTTTTAATATTTACTTTTATAAGACCATAAAATTATGTCAGAATATTTTGTTTTTATTAAAATTGAAAAACAATAGTAACAGTTTACATTGATTTCGTTGTAATACTGTAAGGACTGGCACCGCTTTTCAAAAACCTTGTGAAAATAAACATAAACAAATATACTTCTATGATATAAAAAATGTTACAAAAAAACAAATTTTTAATGTCTAATTTTAATAAATGAACTTTACTTTGAAAAGTTACCAACTTTTACTTCATAATTAATTCCAAAGGACCTCTTTAAATAATGCTCACAAGGCGACCACACGACTTGAAATAATGATAAAATAACACGCTGTCAAAGATATGTAAGTAAGTTGATGGTGTTTTAACTAAATGTATCGTTCGAACGGGGCTCGCCTGGTATTTGCTATCTAATTGACCGCTTGTATAATTGAATATAATACAAGACCTCTACCGCCTTAAGTTGTTTGACGAAGTAATAGTTGTTCTTGTTGTAATTACTTGTAGTTTGTTTAGAAGGTTATTATTACAGCCACGACCACTAATTCTCTAGAGAGCCAAGGGTTGCGGGCCTCTTTACTTATTCAGTTATCATACCGTGTACTTATTTCGATTTTTCCCTTTATATTGATTATAGAATCGGTTCAACTATGTTACCATATAGAAAAATTATAAAATTAATATTAAATTATGCTGTTATCAAAAAAGCTTGATATAATTGATCAAAATCGCATCACAAGTGGTATATGTTTTGCTGGTATAGAAAGTGTATTCTAAGCTGAGTTCTCTTGAGTTAAGCCGCGCTCATAAAACGGGCTCAACTTCTAGTGCTAGTTGCCGTTGACCGTATAATTTAGTTAACTTAAATGGTGTAAGAGAATATCACATATAATAGCATAATTTATATATTTATATATGTTTTATTCGTAAAAATATATTTAAAAAAAAGGAATTCAGTAGGAACCTTATCATATCTAAAATATTTTATTTGGGACCCACAGAAATTAGGAAGATAAATGTTGTGAGTAAAATGAATCCTAACTCCAACTTCATGGTAAACCATGAAATATATACTTAACTATTATTAATATTTTTTTTTATCTAAATGAAGTATTGAAAAATTTTGAAAACAATTTATTTTACATATTTAATATCAATCATTTTTATTTTCAAATCGAACAGTAAAAAATCCACATATAAACATAATATGTACTACGAAAATTTTCACATACATAAATATTGTTAGTAAGTTGGTTAGTTAGTAATTAAAGATTCATCATAAAATTCACATTTAACAGTAAAATTTAATTTGAAACCAAGATTAACATATCCGGCTAGTATAATTATAAATCAAATTTTAGAGCGTGGATTAAGGACTCGAAGTTATTCGAAGGTGAAATGTAGCCATATTAAAACTTTGCTCGGCGCTCGACCGCACTATTCGAATATTTCGTTGATCACATATAATTAATCGTATTAACATATTTTAACTCGTATTAGAGTTCAACTCGAGCACTCTCACCTCAGAGCAAACTTTCATACTTATATAGTTTCAATACAGTTGTAAACTTTCTCTATGATCGCGGCACATTAATTACGAGCTGTTGGCGGGAGCGGGGCCGAATAGGCGGCTGTATGGAGTTTAAACGAGTAGATTTACGATCGACCCTTTCATTAAACAGGTATTAAGGAGACAGATAAGTCTACGCGTTACACATTCGCCCGTATAACTTTGTATGGAAGTATTATGCATGGAAATGTAATTGGCGTAACCCCCAACCAATTTTGTGTAATATTATATGAAGTTCGTTATTAAAGTAACATTAACTTGGTATTCAATGTAATTATGTAAATAAACTATACTTATCTAAACAAACTATTTAAGTAAAATATTAATATTTAATAAGTAAAATATG
This sequence comes from Heliconius pardalinus sergestus, assembly GCA_001486225.1. NCBI lineage: Eukaryota > Metazoa > Arthropoda > Insecta > Lepidoptera > Nymphalidae > Heliconius > Heliconius pardalinus. The sequence continues at coordinate 10,523 of FASU01003123.1, read as the reverse complement.
GGAAGAATGTGGGCGGCGGAGTGTCATAACACTAGGCTCCATCTGCGCCTACCTTGGTCCATGCGGGATACAGCGTGAAGCTGAAAAAAACAAAACTATAATATGAGTGTTTGTGAAGTAAAAATTCTTATTTAAAGTATGAAACCCATAAAATGATAAAATTTTCCCATATGTTACTACATAATAAATTACTAATATAAAAAAAAACATATACAAAATATAACATTATAATTTGAGTGCAATAAGAAATCTTGTTAAAGCGTTAATTTAACGATGCACTGTAGGCAGCCAGTCCTTGTTTTGTTTTACACTTACAAAGAGCAATCGATTTTGAAGCTCGCTGAATTGAAAATTATATGAGAGCCTTAGAGAGACGGGCGCGGGTGCGGCTGCGGGTGCGGTCGTGAGCCGCCAATACGCTTGTCTTTCGGTTCACTGGGCTTTCTTTAAATTGGCGACGGCTCCGCAGGCCACCGCTTATTGCATCCCGCCAGCGCGACGTCCACGATATTGCCTCTTTCGACCGTTAAACAAATAGAACCTCGTAGACTGTAAATAAGATACCTTATAGGTAAATCTTGGGTATATCTCCATTTTCTCCATAAAATAGAAAGAAAGAAAAATATTTTTATAGCAACAATTTTATTTAAAAGTGAAAGAAATAATTCGTGCGTGACTAAAACTAATCCTTCAACGCTTGTCGGGAGACATCGTATCAAGCTGCTTTAATCATATTTACGTTCGGTGGGTCGATCGTTGATAATAGAATATACATATAGATATAACATAGTTTTTATTCTGACGAGTACAAGAAAAGTTGCGTGATATTAGAATTTCGATTGTGGGGACCTTTTAAATAATAAGGTCGTCCGTTCGATATCGGCCTGATCTATTCCACGGTAGGGGCGGGATCCTTTTGTACTTTATCACGCTACATATCGTCGTTATGGAGGTAGCTTTATTGACTTGTGTTACATACACCTGGTACGCTAAGTATTTGATCGACAAAATTGAGCATAAAAAATTTGTATGGATTTATGAGCCTTCGTTCAGATTTTATGTTTATGTTTTTACGTTCATTATAATATTGGTATAAAATGACTTATTTTTATGTTTAATAGTTAAATATATAATTTGGACATAAGATTATAATATGTTTATATGTCCGTTTGTTTATATAAGCAGTAAACGCTTATTATCTACTCTAAAAATAACCAAATTTAATTTTCATCGGTTGAGTAAATTCGAATTTAAGCCTTGAATTTTCCGTATTTTACGATCTCGTAACATACGGAGGCCATAATTGTCTCGTGGTTGCGAACTAAATTGAAACGCGCGCACAAATGCGGCCTACGGCTAGTTTTAATTTTTGGTTAGTTATCTTTGCGAAGGATATATATACTATCAATATCGGAAAATCAAAGTCATTATTTTGGTGCTATATAATTTTTATGATTATATTTTATTCCTAAAAACTAAAACTATACTTAGACGTTTTTATAAACATGTATTGGCGTGGCTAATTTTTTAATTATTTTATACATATACTTCTATTAATGTAAGTCCAAACAATGTTTGTATAGAAACAAGAGTAGATAACAGTATGTCTTATACGGGATCTATATCAGTGAAACGTTACCCTTAATGGATGTCGAGAGCTCGCATTTGCAATACCAGTGTGGCCAGCCTAAGCCTATTGTCGCGGTAGGAAGAGGCATCACGAATTCTACCCACGAACTACTCCACAGTTTATTGTAATTTACAAAACTGACGGCGGCTTTGCCGGTATCGTAGCCTACATTTGTTTTACGATTTTATCTTGTACCAGATTTTCAGATTACATCTGTGCTATGAATTAATAATGGAATTCACTAAAAAATTATGTTTTTGTAAAAAAATAATTGCGTTAAATATACTTAGCTTATTTCATTTTATAGATAAAATCAAATATTATTATTTAATAATAAAAGGTATATCAATGTCGCTGAAAAGGTTGCGCTAATGGCATAAATTGCAGAGCGAGCACGGAAAGCAACCACAGAATTTTACGAAGTTATTTGATATTCAGTATCTCATAGTTCTATGACCAACGAAGATTTGAAGAGTTATATTATTTCTTGTTTTACAAATTTGCAGAAATTTCAGTTTTCAAACTATGAAGGAATTTTATCGTTTCATTGCAAGAATAAAATAGGTAGTTTTGTTCGTTTCTTTTTTTACGTTAAATACGCTTTTTGACAAATTGATACAGTTTTCACCATTCGATACTCCTACGGAGAAGTTGCAAGAGTAAAAATGTATAGTATATAAATATATATATTACCATAATATAATAATTTAAACAACGTTATGTAATATAATGCAATATGAGGTCTTACAGTCAAAATTATAATATAGATCGAATATTGGTATACCCTCTTATAATATAGCTCCGGTTGGCTATTACAAATGCATTGAGCAGTCCGGGCGAGTGACAGGGCCGGGGAAGAGGGACGAGGTTCGTTATAGCGTCATATCAATCACTATTGCCGCGAAGCAGATCCCTTGGCACTTGGCCTAGATTCGAAATTACACAAATTTACGTAGTGGGCCTAACCGCCGCCAGCCCAGCCCGGGATTAGGCGCACAGCTTACATCGGATAGTCCGACCTATACTACGAGAACGTTCGAGCAATCTAAACTCTAAAAGATTCTATTCTATTTTTCCATCCAATGGGTTGCTATATACTACTCAAATGAATGGTTGTCAACATTAACGTAGGAAAACTGTTAATAGGCAAGTTAATAAGAGGAAAAGTTTGAATAAACTCCTTTTAGCTCTTCAATATGGCAGCCATCAAAAGCGAGTATCTACTTTAGTGAAAGTTCCTACTAAGTAGGATTTGTTAGACTTACGCTCCTCGAAAGGATTACAGAAATATCATATTGACAACATATTCCGCAAAAGTAATTAACCAATGTAAATTGAATGAAAGTTATTAATTTTCTAGTAGTATTATAATATATACTAAAAATATATTACATCCAATAAGGCTTATTAGCTTATTTTAGGGATGCATTTGTATTTATACATGAATTATTCAGCTGTATATAACGCCCTATTATCATGTCATCTAAGCGATTAAGCGACTATATAATTGATTCAATTTGAAAATTTTACTGTTAAATAACTGTTTTAGCGTAATAACTAAATTGTAATAGTAAGACTATTATAATAAATTATTTATTTTTGTTTGAAATATATTATATTTCTTTGTATTTACTTATATATAATTGCGGACGTCATTATGTATGTAAATCAATATAAATACTAAAAGTGTAATTATTTTCTCTGAATTAATAAATAAATTTATTATAAAAAGTAATATATAAAACAATTTACATATTTTCTCTAAAATAGAAAATGCATAGAAAACCGTTAAGCAAAGAAACAAACAAACAAAAACAACATTGCGAACAAACTATAAACACAAATTTAATGCTTATAAAAACACGTAGCGCGTAACTCAAAGATAAGACGTTCAATCTACATTGCACGTAAGAGGAAGTTATTTTTATACATTCTATTTTAATAGTAAACATGCGTAAACCCTTTCATTTATAACTGCCGGCGCGATTCTTGATACAGGATTGTCCCTAATTCTGACTTAATTAGTGTCACGCAAGTTCCGTAATCTCCTAGGCTCGAGGATACGCCCGTTCTTAAAATGGAGATTAGACCGAATATCTCGAACTATGCTATCCGCTCGTTTATAAAGCCACTACACTATAAATGCTAATTACACGATGCTATAAATTGTTTTTGGCTTACCGTATTCAAGTATTATTACCGAATTCAAATCGTAGTATGTGAGTATTAGAGCTGTTATAATGCAATGTCCAAGCCATAGGATTATGTTAAGATATGAATTTAAACTGAAAATTTTAGGAAATAATATTCATTTGTGGTGTTAGCTTTCAGTAATATAAATAAAAATATATTTTTATATGTAATACATTGAAGTATATTGGCTTACTTAACTTTTAGAGCAATAGATGTATCTTTCGACGCATAAAGACGTAAAAGAAATATCTTAAAGCTAAAAGCTGGTCGGTCCTTCTATGGCGGCGTACCACGTATGCAGGATAAGACTTGCATACTGAGTAGCTTCGCTAAAAAGATACCGTGGACTACTCGTTGCTTACAATGGATTACACGAAACTTAAACATACCACCTTAATCTGCGACAAACCGTACAAACCGAAACATTACTCCGGTGGCTTTTAGGCTTTATGCTGTTGAATAAATACCAACGCTTTTTGGAACTGACTTCACACTTATCTAAACATATTGCCCTAAGACCATTTTAAACGCTACTTTCAGTCGAGCTGAGTGCAGAGGATGTTGAAAAACGTCAAGACATCTCACCGGCACTACGCTCATTCCTTATTAATCTCATTAAAATTTTAATCATAATTTCCAAGAACGTCAGGAGTTTATTCCTAGTGTGTCTTCCGACATGTCCGTCGACAAATTAGAAGCATCAAAGATTTATGCGTGTCAATTTACGAGCGATTTTATTTATAACGTGACATCAAACATTATCGACTATCGAGAATGTTGCCCAAACACCTATTTTCATATAAGAAACGTAGAAGAGACGAGTGCGTAATAAATTTTATAACACGGAATCGATTTGGATTCGTACGTAATAATGATATATTGGTTTGAATATCGGAATGTTTCGGTGCGCTCGGCCCGCATCTCGAAATAGACCCTCATCAAAGACAAGCAGTTCTGCAGCTGTAAATCCATTTCAATGTTACTTGTCCGCGCTATAAATCGGGGCGCAGTACACGCGCGTGTTTCTATGTATGTATTTATTTATACTAACCGCGACGTCCTGCGACCCCGGGCCCCGTCTGTGTGTAACGTCCACATTCGTTTGTGTTTTCTATTAACGTATCCGAGATACTATTAGCCCAACTAAATGGACATTGTAATTTGATTGTACCCATTTGCCAAATTAGATACGAGCCAGGCTGAGTCGAATTAAATAAGCCAAAATTTTATGTTACTTTTGGTATTGTAAGACGTACTTACATTTTGTATTACAATTTAGTTTTATATAATGTTTAACATAAATGAAATTATAACAACTGTAATATAGAAATCAAAATATTTAAGCAAATCTCTTGTTTTATACTAGCGGCCCGCTCGCG